>OZ024828.1:68793678-69062227 GCA_964016985.1 Anodontia alba | reverse complement strand
GGAAAGAATTTGCTCACAAGGGGAGCAGATTCTTTCCTTTTAGAGAAGTCCCCTTTTCAGAAGGGAGCAAAATAATTTGACGGAGTTGTTTGCCTTGAAAGTGTATTGATTCCCCTTAATATTCTATCATTTTTTCTCACAGTCTTTTATATTGAACACCGGACTTGAACCTGTAAATACGTGCAAGTTCAGTGAATACGCCTCACCTCGGATTTTCAGCATAAGGCGAAGGGAAATTCGAAGGAAAGCGTGGTATCATTTGCAAGGATATGTGCGTTCCAAACAGAGGCTGCTCTTAAACGAAAATAAACATTACGAAAACATGCCTATTCAAATGTACTGAAAATTTTACCACCAAAAAATGAAAAGTTTCAGATAAAAAATCCTGACATTTTTCATACTTCTGCTCAAAACATAGATTGTGGGTACCCGTTAGAACCGCCTCGTCGAGGCGGTTTTCTTTTACTAAGAAAAACAATGCATACCCCTGTAAACCCCAGTTTTACTATATAAAAGTGGGGTTTAAGGGGGTCAAAATTTTATAGGCATGTTTTCGTGATGATATTTTTGTCAGGGTAACAGATTCTTTTCCTTGAAGAAGAGGTGGGCGATGTGGAGGGGCAATTAATTTCAGGTTAGATTGCTTTCAAGTTCCTAAGAACATCAACGTGGAATTCCCAATAGTATAAGCGAATTAAATGAGAAGTGGTACACTTCCAGGAGGCAACTTGTCAAACTGAGTTTGCTCCCCTTCTGAAAAGGGATCTACTCTAAAAGGAAAGAATTCGTTCCCCTTGGGAACGAATTATTTCCCGTTAGAGAAGTCCCCTTTTCGGCAGGGACTTGGTGTGTTGGAACGCAAGCAGGAATTTACAATAATTTATTTCTTTGTAAAAATGTTGGAACATCTGCTGGGTACAGCCAGTCGCACAGTGTATATAACCGTACAGTGGCCAAATCGGAAGCGCCCTGACTCTGTACACCACAGAACCAATAGCGTACTAAAAGCGAGGTGTCGGCTGAAAGATTCGCTTAGAATGCGGTTTACGGTACCGGGGGAGGAACGAATTTATTTTACTTGTATCAGTCTCATCACCTCTGACAGTGGTGCATTTTTGTGTAGACCTCGTCTTGTACTGCTCAAACAGTGATTTTGCTGTTTCTGCCGCCCGTCAACACGACGAATCCAAGTCGATATTGATCGTTTGGGTGTATTCAGGAGGCTTTCGATTTGGACACTGTACGGTTGGTTATATACTCTGAGTCCCCTTTTACAGTATAATTGCAAATGCTATAGGAAATCATGTACACTTGCCATAACACCCGTTCACCCCTGAGTTTCTGAAGTGGACTCTTCCGTCTTAGAATTTGGATATATCCATTAGTACAAATAGGGATGTTAGTCGTAAATCCAGACCAGTATGACACAGTGTGGATGGAGATGAGCCGTCTGATATGGATCTATACTGTTTGCACAATTACTGTTTTTGGTCTGCAAGGCTGAAAATGTTAAATAGGTTTGCACCTGCAAGGGAGAAAACTCCGTTAAATTATTTTGTCTTCTTCAGCAAATCAACATTAAAAAAATGTTAAGAATGTGTTGCTTGGGGAGCAAAATTCTTTCCTTTCAGAAAATACCCTTTCAGAATGGGGTGCAGATAAGTATTAAGTAAGCAGGAAAGGAGACAGGAAGTCACAAAAATTGTCTCCCTTGTAAAGGAACTTGGAAAATCATCACGGAAACACGCCTATATAATTTTGACCCCCTTAAACCCCACTGTTATATAGTAAAACAGAGGTTTACAAGGGTATACATTATTTTTCATATTTCTGCTCAAAACATAGATTGTGGGTACTCGTTAGAACCGCCTCGCCGAGGCGGTTCTAACGAGTACCCACAATCTATGTTTTGAGCAGAAATATGAAAAATATTAAATTTTTTCATCTGAAAATTTTCCTTTTTTGGTCGTATAATTTTCAATATATTTGAATAGGAGTGTTTTCGTAATGTGAACCAAGTGTATACAGCCCTCTGTAGTAAACAAATAAATGACTTTAGTGAATATTAACCCGTTTAAGCCGAGTGGACCCTGCTACCTCAGCTCTTCGGACAGGTTCTTTTTCAGTAAAGGGGTGTCTGGTTGGTTTTCATTATTGTCTTGTCTTGTATAGATTCCTGTATTTATATAAACTCAGTTTGCGAGGGGTATACTGTTTTCACGCCCATCTGTCCGTCCGTCCATTATTTTTTGGTCCTTACGTTGGTGTCTAAAAGCAGTGCTTATTTTACAATTTCTTGTTAATGCAAACAGTGTAGATCCTGATCAGACGCCGCAGAACGCAATGTCTCTTTTAGGATGCTATGCATAAATGGGATAATCATAGGGAGGATTTCTGATATGAAACGCTTGTTCCTTTGGCTTTCTGACACTTTAAACCCTAGTTCGGCTGAATCCGAATATATCCTCCCTTTGCAAAACAGCGTAAACTAAGATCAGAAACTGCTCAGAATCTGCACTGTTTGCTGTTCAGTATGTGAATTTGTATCAACAACCTGGATCAAGTAATCTGACTGACTGAAAACTGGGCGTTGCATCTTTATGTACTTAGCATGGCAAGGGTTAATGTACAATGGGCACTTTCACTTCAAGGGAATTGATACAAATGTCTCTCAGGGGAAACCTGTTTGTCAATAGTGATCTTCTCCGCTTCTGAAAAGGGGTGTAAAACCTTGATTATGTCCACTTCTGAAAAGAGACGTTCTCTGAAAGATTTAGCTTCGGGGAAGCAAATGCTTAATTTGGAGAAATGGAGCAAATTATTTCCTTTTAAAGTACACCCCGTTTTAGAAGGAGTTTGGTGTGAACAAAAAATAAATAAATAAATAAACAGAAAGAAAGTCGCAAATGTTGTCTCACAAATGGCGGAAAATCTACAAAATGTATATAGTCCTCTTAACCCTTGTCCTGCTGAATAAATTAAGATGCCACGCCAATTTCTGATTTTCAGCCAATTAGATTACATGATCCAGATTGTTGATATAAAGTCACATACTTAACAGCAAACAATGCAGATCTAGATCAGTTGGCTTCTTCAACTGATCTGGATCTACACTGTTTGCAAAGGCAGTACTTATCCGGGTTCAGCAGGACTAGGGTTGAATATGCATGTATACTGTATATAAACAGTAATTTTCCGGGAATTACTTGTCCCTTTTTATTTCTTAACTTACATATCATTTTGTTATCTAAGTGACATAAGCGATGCACCTGAGCATTGCGCTCATTTTTTTATCTCCCTGCGGAAAGAAATACGTGGACAGAATTTGCTCCCCTGGGATGCACATTCTTTCCTTTACGAGTAGACCCCATTTTCAGAAGTTACAAAAATGTCTACCTTGTACAAAATGGCGCATACGCTACCAAATGCAACCATTCTTATAATTTGGGCGGGGCACAGTATTTCTTACAGGATTGTATGTGCGCCCAGCGAAACCTCGGATCAGCCTGCGCATCGGTGCAGGTTGAACGGTCTTCGCTGTCCGAAGACGATTTGGATCCTTGGCTACCAGCCGAGTGCCATGCGAGGATTGATCAGACTGTGCGGATGCTCAGGCTGATCTGGGTCTCCGCTGGGCGCACATACAATCTTGTAGGAAATGCTGTGCCCCGACTCATTTAAATTCATCAAAACGCTATACTTCGATGGCTCGAACATCTTTGGGACCATAGAAAATTGTTTGAAACATGGGTGGTTCGAGCCACTGAGGGTTAATTATGGTGCCAAGTCAGGAGGCAAATGGCGCTAATTTAGGGAGTTTTTTTTTTCGATTTTCTACACGATAATTGTATGTTGAGTGCACTCATTAGAATCGCCTCGATGAGGCGATTCTAATGAGTGCACACAACGTACAATTTCATGATAGAATAAGAAAATTTCCCAATATATTTGTTTTCTTGAGCTATCCGTAGGGACTCAAAAACGAGTTCGAATTCGCCATGGTAAACGAGCCATCAGTGTTCGAGCTATCGAGGTTCGACTGTATTTCAGTTTCAAGTTGATAATATATCATATTGAGATATAAACTTTATTGTTTATTTACTCTACACTTACAGGTAAGACTAACGCTTAGCACTCTGGGAAAAATTTCGGCAGATGATATATTAAAATATTTCTCTTATTTTCCCCATTACGAAAACACGCCTATTTAAATACATTGAAAATTTTACCACCAAAAAAAATGAAAATTTTCAGATAAAAAATTCTGATATTTTTCATATTTCCGCTCAAAACATAGATTGTAGGTACTCGTTAGAACCGCCTCGATGAGACGGTTCTAACGAGTACCCACAATCTATGTTTTTGAGCAGAATTAAGAAAAATAATGTATACACCTGTAAACCCCAGTTTTATTATATTAAAATGGGGTTTAAGGAGGTGTAAATTATATAGGCATGTTTTTGTGATGCCAGAAAACAGGTTTTAACATTTACGGTTAAATTGTCTGCAATTAATGCAATTTGCATGAAATCCCAAAGCCTGTTTCTGGGAAAAAATAAGAAAAAAAACAACAAAAAAACAATATGAATATGTCGCCTGCTGAATTTGCTCGGAGAGCAGTACATAAAAGATTAAATTGCATGATAAAATAAACACCCACACAGCACTAGTTTCATAAACACTTGAGAGTTCAAGAGCTCTTGAAATTTTTGACTGTGTGCAAAATTGCTTTCAGTCATGACGCACAGAAATTATTTACAAGCAAAGAAACGAGACAACAGTAAACATCGCACCCAGCGCGTAAACTATGCAAGCCATGACCTTTGGCATTAAGACCTGATATAGAACCATTTGTTAAAAAACAGACATCTGACTGTAGACTATGATAAAAAAAATCTTTATTAGGACGTAACACCTGCGTTTTTGACTTTGCAGAAAATATCATAGCATAAAATATATAATCACTTGAGTCAACATGAACGTCTGCTGCCCAAAGATACCTTGCTAATACAAACATCGGACATGTCTCATTTCAAGTTCTGGCAATAACAACAGTCTGGCCCTGACGAAAAACATCAGTTTTACTTTCACTGATAAAAGTACTACAGTATGACGAGTACAAACAATATCTGATTGACGAATTTTCATCACTTCTCTCAAGCGTAAAAAAAAGTAATGCTAATGCAGTAATACGGAGATCACTTAAAGCCCGGCAGGCATATGACGTAAATATAACGTCGCCTAAACGTCGACGTAAATATAACGTCGCCTCAACGTCGATGCAACGTCATGACGTTGCATCGACGTTGAGGCGACGTTATATTTACGTCATGTGCCCGCTTGGAGTGCAGTAAAGCCCGGCAAATCTTGCTACAGAAGTTTCGACGGTTATAACAGTTACATGTACGGTTCTTTCATTTGTATACGTTTTGCTATACACCTACGGCATCCTTCTAAACATAATTTTGGCCAAGAAATTTTTTTCACATGGATTAACGATGTCAAATTATTTATCGCTATAAAAGTTTGTTTATTTTTATTTATTTATTTTTTTTTGATTTTATTTTTTAGAAGAATCAGATAGAACTGAAATAACAATCCTACTGTTTCAACAGCAGCTGGCATGTAACATTGATCTGGCATGTAACATTGATCTGGCATGTAACATTGATCTGGCATGTAACACTGATCTGTTCTTGATACCAGTTCACAAATGTCCTATAAGCACATTCATATGACAGTTTTGGTTTGTAATTGTCTACTGGCAGTTGTCACCTCATTTAATGAAGACCATAAACTTTTGGAATAAAGGATTACTTTGACAAATCTTTTGGCATTTTTCATCTGTGGAATAGCCCCATCACCAAAAACAAAAGCAATGTCTAACTCTCTTGTTTACATGTCAGTCACCTATGAAGTATTAATTTTCAATATGTATCGAGTGAACTGATACATGTAAACATAACACAGCTAATAACACTTGACAAAAATAAATAAATAAGTAAATAAATAAATAAATAAACACAATACTTAGCAGAGTACATCATGAAAACATACCTATATAACTTTAACCCCCTCAAACCCCACTTTCATGTAGTAAAAGTGGGGTTTAAAGGGGTATACATTATTTTCTTATTCCTGCTCAAAAACATAGATTGTGGGTACTCGTTAGAACCGCCTCGCCAAGGCGGTTCTAACGAGTACCAACAATCTATGTTTTGAGCTGAAATAAGAAAAATATTAGCGTTTTTTATCTGAAAATTTTCAATTTTTGGAGTAAATTTTTGCTATATATTTGAATAGGCATGTTCTCGTAATGATACATAAGCTGTTCTGCTCGTATTCACCCTCATCAAAGTGACATGTCCAGCACTTTCAACCTGTTACGATTAAATTTCAATGATCGTTTAAAACATTACGAAAACACGCCTATTCAAATATATTTATAAATTCACGACCAAAAACTGAAATTTTTCAGATAAAAAAACTCCGATTTCTTAATCCTGCTCAAAACATAGATTGTGGGTACTCGTTAGAACCGCCTCGGCGAGGCGGTTCTAACGAGTACCCACACTCTATGTTTTTGACTAGAAATAAGAAAAATAATGTATACCCCTGTAAACCCCAGTTTTACTATATAAAAGTGGGGTTTAAAGGGGTCAAAATTATATAGGCATGTTTTCGTGATGACTACATATCCGTAGCAGCATGACCAGTCTTTTCAGACTCCACATGTTGGAATATATACATGGATCATTTTAATTAACCAGGTCACAAGAACACTGCCATATTTGACCACCTCATACAGTTCACCTTTGAACCATCTAGTCTGGCAAATAATATTGTTAAACACAATATTCTGCGAACCTCCAGGAATAAATATTTTGCAGTCATTCGGTGAAATTTTGTGTTTTTGTACCACTGGGAAAACAAGCCCTTACTCAGGAAACAACAATGGTCAATATGCCGCGGACTGCCAAACGACTGTTATAAGGATTCCTGTTTTTGTACCACTGGGAAAACAAGCCCTTACTCAGGAAACAACAATGGTCAATATGCCGCGGACTGCCAAACGACTGTTATAAGGATTCCTTTCACTCTGCATTTAGTTAAATGTCTCAAACACCAAGCCACTTAGATTACAGTAGCACTAACAGTTTTGTTTTGTAACCCGAATAGTCTTGTGTGAATGCATTTATAGCTCCATACCGGGGTTCTAGAAACGAGAATTAAATCTTAGTAATTTTGTATTTCTAAAACTTGCAAATCTGTCCACGTTAGCTGGAAACCATAATTCATTTACAAATTAGAAAAAAAAGCTCTCAGAAATGTGAAAGTCTTCTTTATCCATGATGCGAGATAACTAATCGGCCCTTTCATTTAATGAACGCGCAATCCATACCAAATATAACTGTAAATTGTTCCTGATACAGAAAATTTTCATCGCCGTTATGCAAATGTTCTTTTCTACAGCCCTTTTGTAAGATTGTCACTGCATTTTGCGAGTCTGAACATACCTGAATATTATGATTGCGGAAGACTGGTCCAAAATACCAGGGCCCAGTTGTTCAAAAGTAGTTGCGGTCATGGTACCAAAGCCGTAATTCAAAATCATAAATCCATAAACGAATGACGAATCAGAATGTTCAGACCAACAGACATGGACCCCAGAACAAAGGGTGTAATCAGGCGTCCGCGGATAGTAAGCATTACTTGGTAAGCAAGCTTCGCCCACCATGCCCATGGGCCTGAACGAAGGAAATATCGGTAGAAGCGTATGTCCGGGATTTGGGAAGTCTACTTATGGCGCGTCACTGGCAAAAACATCAGAAACAATTCTGGAAACTGCCACATTGTAGGGATTGACTAGATCATGATGTCTCCCATAGAACTTCTTAAGTGTTGCTACCAGTTTGGTTTTTTTGATACCCCTGGCTCAACAACTTTTGAGTGAGCACTTTCCCACGCTCCATGAAGTCCTGATAATTTGAACAAGTTCTGGCATAACGGATTAACTGTGAAACGTAAACGCCGTATGCTGGTGCAGAAGGGATATTACTGCTCAGGAAAGGAAAGTTAACGATGGGAAAAACTAACGATGTCGTTAGTTAACGATTCATTAAAATGTACATCGAGTGATACGCAAATATGCTGAAATTTTTTGCTGAAAAAATGTGAGTAGCAGTGCAAAAGCTACTCACATTTTTTCAGCAAAAAATATCAGAATATTGTATATTGAATCCGCTAAAACAGTTAACGAAATGACCCTTAACGACGCTTTGAACGATCGGGCCCAAATTGCTAAGTCAAATGCCATCAGTTCTCTTAAAGTTGATGATTTTGTTTTGTCGACATCACATAGTATTTGATGGCAAACCAACTCATCCCGGTGTTTTACATACACAACACGAGCAACTGAGCTGCTGTCAGAAAAGAAATCTCGACTGGGGGTATACACGGCAAAATTTACTGGAAGTTACAACTCCCATTCAAGTGTCTGACATTTGATATTCAAAAGATTAACTCCTGGAGTAAACTAGTACATTTTGATACATCAATGGGTAAATCCCAGTATTAGCTACTGTTAATCAGAAAATACATGTGCCTAGTCATTAACTGAGTAATAAATCCAATAGAAGGAGACACTGAAATAATAACTCACTCAGCTGTGCCAGTGTTCATGCTGAAACCCAATACAAAGGACTGAAGTGTTTTTTTTTCTAACCAGTAAGTCAACTTTCGCTAAAATATTTTCTGGTACTTTAAGACAATCTTTTGCTAAATTCCAAAATAAACCTTACCAAATAAAGCCCTGGCATGGATTTCGTATGCTTTTCTCAGTATTAAAAAACACAACCTGCCTACACAAGACCCATGTTTTACTTGTCTTGCATGTTCTAAACAACTATCAAAACTATTATTTGCTTATGCCCATCATCAAGAAATACCGCAATTAATTTCTTTGCTTCGCCAATGCTTAACAAGGGGACACATGATCTTGGAAAAATAAACGGACCTGTTGTCAAGCTGAAACAAAGCACTGTGATTAAAAAAAATAGCTGACTTTACCGCCAATGCAACAAGAAAACCTGGTATATTTTTGCTGGTCAGAAAAAAAAGATCAGTGTAATGGCAACCGTTTTGTAGATCAAAAGAAAACATGTAGTCTCCTACTGAAACATACCGCATCATAGTTCTCCAGTCACACGTGATAAAAGTTTATTTTATCTTAAATCTAAAATTCAACGTTCTTGTGGATTCACAGCAACATGTGGACATTTGTTAAACAACACGCCCTGTTTGTAAAAGATCCAAAATCACATCCATCACAAACTCTAAATTCCCAAGAGATGACAGAGACAAAAATGTTATCTTGTATCGATTTTCAGTTACATCTAGAACACTGATGAAGCCTGCGCTTAACGTGATTATCTGTTGACGAGTATTGCCGATAGTCAACTTTTCACGGGTTTTAAGACTACCAGTATTCTGAAACAAGGACACGTACTTATCTGAAGTTTGTTGACTTTCTAGTGCCGTCTGTGCGTAAGGTATCGCCAGGGTCCCTCAGAGTGCTTGCTGCTGCAACTGTTGGATACCTGCGGTATCTGCCTACATTCCGACTGGGCGTTGAGTCCTGTATCCTGTAGCCAATTCGAAAATGTTCCTAACTGCCGCAGTTGAAGCAAATGTCTGATTGTCCTGTCGTTTTGACTCTGATAACCCTGTTGTAAGGACGTAACATATTAGGACCAGGAATCCCAACAGAATGGGTAGATGATCTTATTTGCAGTCTCCTTTATTTCTGAAGAGCTCGAGAACTGTCCAACCAGATTTTCCGGTCATCATCGGAATCGTCAGCCAATTCACTTTGCTGATACTCTTCCACTGTACTCCACCCTCCTTCTGTCTTATCGGCGATCCTAATCAGTTTATTTCTACTCTGAATGTCCTTGATAACTTTACTATGTTGTTTTTTATTTCCAAAATATTTAAACACTAGACCGCATTACGAAAACACGCCTATTCAAATATATTGAGAATTTTACCACCCCAAAAAATGAAAACTTTCAGATGAAAAATTCTGGTAGTTTTCATATATCTGCTCAAAACATAGATTGTGGGTACTTGTTAGAACCGCCTCGGCGAGGCGGTTCTAACGAGTACCCACATTCTATGTTTTTGAGCAGAAATAAGAAAATTAATGTATACCCCTGTAAACCCCCGTTTTACTGTATAAAAGTTGGGTTTCAGGGGGTCAAAACTATATAGGCGTGTTTTCGTGATGTTCATCTGGGTATCTCTCCAGATAAGAGAGATAAAGCAATATATGTCCTAGGGCTCCAGATAAGAGAGATAAAACAATAAAAGTTCTTAGGACTCCGGATAAGAGAGCTAAAATTATACAAGTTCTTAGTGTTCCAGGTAAGAGAGATAAAACAATAGAGGCTCTTAGGGATCCAGACAAGTGATACAAAACAAGCTCAAAATAAACGAGATAAAGCAACAGATCTTCTTATGGCTCCAGATAAGAGACGTAAAGTAATAAATGCCAGATTTCTTTATAAATGGCTGCTCCGAGGCGGTTAACTCCATTCGGAATCCGCTAGAAATATTTTGATAAGTTTTGGCATGCAGATATACATTGACAAGACCTAACCAATGAAATCCTCAAATGCAGCCTGGTTTAATAAATGTGTACTACTCATAAAACAAAAAAGGTGTTTAGGGCCCCAGGCGTGAGAGAAAAAAGGTTCCTAGGGCTCCCGATGATAGAGATAAAACAAAGGTTCTTAGGTATCTGGATAGTAGAGATAAATTAGTATAGGTTCTTAGGGCTCCATATAAGAAAGAAACAACAATAAAGGTTCTTAGGGCTCCAGATAAGAGATATAAAGCAATAGATAGAGCAATTGAGGTTTTTAAGGCTCCAGACAAGATACATAAACCAATATATGTTCTTAGGGTTCCAGATAAGAGCGAGACAGCAATAAAGTTTCTATGCTTTTATTCCTTTTACCGCCTTGGGTTGGTTGCTTCTTTTCATTGTGGCACTCCTCTTCCGTTTACCTTTTGAACTCATGTTAAGGTCACAGGTGCAGTGTTGGTGAGAGCATCCGTTTCGAGTTTGTTTCTTTATTATTATTATTTTTTTTTTATTTTTTTTTGAAAACACTGTTACTACCAACATTCAGTTACAACACCATGCTGTTAGGATTTAATTTATATACATTCTTTTGACACTCCTTCTGTTTTAATGACTTATCACCGATGGTTAGAATTGGTCAATGGGAATCATGTCCATGCATTTATGCGGTTCTTGTACCTTACCGTAATTTGATTACTATTATTACTGTCCTGATTATCTATATTGCTCATAGCTTCAATATTTAAAATACACAAACACTAGATAAAAATGTCAATATAATAACTTTAAAAAGTGAAAAAGGTCATTAAAATATTTTCTATATAAGTCATATTTGATTATCTGTGCATGTCAATATAACATACTGCAAAAACTCTTTGAAATTATAAAAATGTCAAGAATAATATATCTCAAATGCATGCCTGCATGCACTTTATCACATAGCAGCTGAGTGCCAAATAGGACTAAAAGAAAAGTATATGTTTGACAAAAACTTTCAGTCAAATCTAAGGGGCGGGAATCCTCTTTGTCTTTTATCCAATACCTGTGAATACATTTGGTGTAGTTTAATTCTTAGCGTGACGGGTAAACCGTTCAAAAGACAAAATTTAATATATATATATATATATATATATATATATATATATATATATATATATATATATATATATATATATATATATATATATATATATATATATATATACCAGAAAATAGGTTTTGATAATTCATGCAAATTTTCTCCTTAGGAGACAATTTGCATGAAAGGTCAATGTCTACTTTCTGACCGTTCTAAGCTGTTGTTTCTTGTGCTGTTTGTCTTTCTGTGGAGTAGTGTGGCTGCTGGCTGCGAGGTTTTGTTTCTCTTGCTTTGACCAGTTCATTTGTTATTGTTTTGTTGGTGGATCCTGTCTGTAATTACGATCATCTTGTTGAGGAAGAGGGGGCTAATTGTTTTGTTGCTTTTCATTTGTTTATGACTTGTGTGTTGTCTGTTACAGTTGTTTATTCTTCTTTTTGATGGCATTGGCAGGTAAACCTATGCCACCAAGCAAAAGAGCAAAGAAACCATGACAGACAGTACACAAGCAACAGACTAAAGAAATACAAACAAGCTTCCTCTTCCCCAACAAGGTAATCACAGTGCTATACAGGATTCTATAAACACAACATATGACAAACAGGACAAAACATGAAAATAGAGGGCCAAGATGGCCCTCTATCGCTCACCTGAGTACCAGACAAGCGACCCCTGGGGTAGGGCCATTTGTAACCACAGGACTGTAAAGTGAACAAGTCACCTGGATACTTCCAATGAAGTTTTGAGTCTATTGACCTTTCAGTTCCGGAGAAGACTTTTACAATAGATTTTCAAGATGGCAATCGTGGCGGCCATCTTGGATTTCCAGTCGCAACGATTTTGGATATACATGTCACTCCAATATTTCCTATTAAGTTTCGAGTCGATTGGCCTTGGAGTTCAGGAGTTGAAGTTCAAAACAGATTTTCAAAATGGCGACCATCATGAATTTTCGATCGTAACAAATGTAGCTATTTTTGATTAACAAGTCATCTAAATACTTCCACTGAAGATTCTACTCAAATTGGCCTTTCGGCAAAGTCACTCCATTACTTCCCATCAAGTTGTCAGTCAATTGGCCTTGCGGTGCAGGAGTAGAAGTTCAAAATAGATTTTCAAGATGGCGGCCATTGCTGCCATCTTAAATTTCCCAAAGAAACAATTTTAGATTAATTTTGATCTACAAGTCACCTCAATACTTCCACTTAAGTTTCGAGTTAACCGACCTTTCGATTAAGGAGAAAAAAAATGAAAATAGATTTTCAAGATGTTGGATTTCCGATAAAAAATGATTTTAGCTAGTTTTGTTCTATAAGTAACCCAAATTCGTACTTCCTATCAAGTTTGAGTCAATTGGCCTTTTCATTAAGGATAAATATTTTGAAATAGATTTTCAGCCGTGGCAGCCATCTTGGAGTTCAACTTAGAACGATTCTAACTCTTTTTTTGATCTACAAGACGCTCCGATACTTCATGCAAGGTTTCAAGTCAGTTGGCCTTTCGGTTCATTTGAAGAAACTCTAAATAGATTTTTCAAGATGGCGGCCGTTTTGGCCATCTTGGATTTCTGTTTGAAACGATTTTTGCATTATTTTTATAAACAAGTCGCTCTAATACTTCCGAACAACTTTCAAGTCAAGTGGCCTTTCCATTCAGAAGGAAACGTTCCATGCAGCCATCTTGAATGAAACCATTTTAGCTATTTTTGAGCTTCAAGTCACCCCGATACTTCCTATCAAGTGTCGAGTAAATCGGCATTTCGGTTCTGGAGAAGAAGGACAAAATAGATTTTTAATAAAGCGGCAATCCTTGCTTTGTGATCGGAAATACTTCGCTATTTTTTATCTGCAATAAAAGTCAAAAAGGATTTCTTGGAAAGAAAGAACACACACAATCACGAAAATCGGAGACTCGGTTTGATTGAGTCTTTTCATATACAACACTGTAGTTTGCGAGCCTGCATACGCCCCCTAGCGCAGTCCACTCTGATAAATCCTACAAAGTTTTAAGTCTTTCGGCCTTTCAGTTCAGGAGTAGAAGCTCAAAATAGATTTTGAATATGACCACCATGGCGGCCATCTTGGATTTCAGATCAAAAATTATTTTAACTATATCGATCTGCATTTTGCGCCGATACTTCCTACCAAGTTTCGAGTCAATTCGCCTTTCGGTTCAGGAGAAGAAGCGCAAAGTAGATTTTCAAGATAGCGGCCATGGCGGTTATCTTGGATTTCGGATCCAAAAATTTTAGCTACTTTTGATCTACAAGTTGCCCCGATACTTCCTACCAAGTTTTGAGTCACTTGACATTTCGGTGCAGGAATAGAAGCGTAAAATAGTTTTCAAGATTGTGGCCATAGCGGCCATCGTGAATTTCCGATTAAAACGATTTGAACTACTATTGATCTGCACATTAACCCGATATTTCATACCAAGTTTCGAGTTAATCGCCTTTCGGTTTAGGAGAAGAAGCGCAAAATAGATTTTGAAGATGGTCGCCATGGCGGCCATCTTGGATTTTCGATAGGAACGATTTTACCTATATTTGATCTACAAGTTGTTCCGATACTTCCTACTAAGTTCCGAATCAATTGGCCTTTCAATGTATGAGAAGGCAAAAAGGATTTTCAAGTTGGCCGCAATGGCGGCCATGTTGGATTTCCGATCGGAACGAATTTAGCTATTTTTGATCCACAAGCTGCCGTGATACTCCCTACCAAGTTTCGAGTCAAATAGCCTTTCGGTTCAAGAGAAAAAGCGTAAAAATAGATTTTCAAGACACTTTGGATTTCCGATTCAAACGATTTTAGCTCTTTTTGATGTACAGGTCACGCCGATACTTCCAGCCAAGTATCAAGTCAAATGGCGGGGGTTTGGAGGAGACTTTTAAAGCAAATTTTTGACGCCGCATGAGGATCGATGGACGACGGAAGACGCACGCCGGACGACGGACACTGGCTGATCACAATAGCTCACCTTGACCACTTAATGCTCAGGTGAGCTGAACAGCCCCGCAGCGAGCAATCGCAAAGACACACAAAGAACAAGCAACACAAGTACCACCGCTCTAGGACACTACCTGGGGATTTAAATCGATTGTACAGTACCAAATCTTCACCCTAATTCAAATACAGTTGACTCTCGTTATCTCGACCTCGCTTATCTCGAATAACCGCTTATCTCGAAGTGAAAATCTGGTCCCTGCCTATACATGAAAACCTAACAACAGATGGAAAATATTGTAGAAAAGAGGAGAAATTGCTCCTAAGGAGCAATTTCTCCTCTTTTCCACAATATTTTCAATATATCTCTAACTTCAAAAGTCCAATTACCTATCAGTTTGTTAAATATGGTTAATCAAATTATTTTTTCCTCAATTCTGCAAACCTGATATGTCGAACTACGGATATCTCGAAGTATTTCAGAGAGTCCCTTGGAATTCGAGATAACGAGAGTCGACTGTATTGTAAAAATAATAATAATAATAATAATAACGAATACTTGATGACTCTCAATAACTTCAACATGCTTGTGTGACAACACCTTTGAACAAATACACAGAAAACATATTAATGCTGTCAGAATTTGCAGCTGCCTCCACTCGTTCCCCATTCAGTATCACCCAAAATGACTGGTACATGCAGTTGCTCCCTTTAAGAGTAGATCCCTTTTTAGAAGGCGAACGGTGTGCTGGAATGCAAATGGGAATTCACAATTGTTATCTCCCTTGTAAAACATTGCAGGAAAATCTACCATTATATCAATTCACCTCGAAAAATGATCAAAGTGGCGTTAAACACACACGAACAAGGGCATACACACGTGCACATCCGTGTACCATCTTACGTCTCGGCACACACACAAGGACTACAGAAGCCCTCAAAATCTTTCAAAATGACTTTAGTCTGTTTTGCAGACGTAGGATAAAAATGTTAATAACTGAGCCGAAACGTCCAAAAGCGTACCTTGTGAAGTCTGATCAAAACTTCACTGGACGCATTTTGGATAGCCCAGGATGCAAAGTTACTACGCGCACAACGAAGACTCTAATCAGACTGCGCGGATGCGCAGTCTGATTAGAGTCTTCGATGGGCGCACGTTTCAGAACATAGGTTTTCTCACGTTACCGTTCATATGTATCTTTATTTTTTCTAGAGTCTTGCAAAGATATATACATGAGACAGAATAGCTCCTCGTCGGGTGTGTATACCATCTACTCGAAAGCGTCTGAGCCTGTATCCGTTTTCTGTGACTTTTATGATGATTTTGGCTACACCTTTGTCTCAAAGAACGATCTTGGGAAGCTGGATGACTTATCTGAATTGTACAGCGTGACCGATCATGCCATCGTCCGTATTTTGTTACGTAACTCAAAACAACGTGACGTCAGAATCGAGCAACTGTCCTCCTTCAAGTATAGGTATCCACTCTCATTCCAGCTGTCCGATGCTGTTGGCTTCCAGAGACCTAAAAACCATAACCTGGATCCTTACATCTACGTTGGTTTTTTGCCAGCCGAATATGCTTCAATAAAATCCAGTAAACAAGGTTACAGAACAGCCGGATATGACGTCGTCTTCTCTAACTGTGACGCAAATCCAAATAGTTACTTTGCGTTCTTAGCAAACTTAGAAAACAAACCAGAGAACCCATACTACAAACGCTGCTGTGACAAAGAACGCATGCGAGAGTGGATAACACGAGCACAACCGATTCCAGACGATCGTTGCATGGATGATGAATTCTACTATATGTATGAGATACACATGGGTGGTTGTGGTGGCTACCTCACCACAGGTCACACTTCGGACATCATCAATGGAGCAGCAGTCGGATTGGGTTTTAGATTATAAAACAAACTGCTTGCTTTTTGTTAATTTGACTTAAAGGGCTCAGTTCTTCAAAGTATTTTTGACTTAGCGAAGTCCATGTGACTTACTCTTCTAGTAATTCATATAACATTGAGCCGTGCCATGCGAAAACGTGTCTTCGGGCATATGCCGACCACGAAGGCCCGGACCAGCCTGCGCATTTTGGCAGTCTGATCAGGGTCTTCACTGTCAGCTAACAGAATCATTCGATAATACAGAATGCATGATTCGACAGCAAAGGCCGAGATGAAATTTGCACATGCGCAGGATGATCTGAATCTGCGCATTTGTTCGAAGGCATATTTTCCTTTGACGTGACCCATATTACAAGTAGACCTAGTTCTTAGGGAGTGAATACATTTTAAAGAGAGACAACTGTTATTGCCTCACTTCTGAAAAGAGGTCTACCTTAAAAGGAAAGAATTTGCTCCCATAATTTCCTGTAACCCTTAAAATGCCAAGAAAACCTGCATCTGAAAATGTCGTCTGTTTATGTCGCCGGCTGAATATTCTTCCAAACTTTTCATACCAATTTTTGCATACAGATAAACAGTTTAGACCATGATTAGACTCAGTCTGATCTGGGTCCACATTGTTGCAAAAATGACTTTTAAAATCACAAGCAGATGACAAAGCAGACGACAATTGTTGTGTTAAGAGTAGATCCTTTTTTTGAAAGAACTTGCTGTGCGGAAACGCAAACAGGAAATAACAAAAGTTGTCGCCCTCGGCAGACCTGACGGTAAATCCACAAAATGTATCAAGTTCCCGGCATAGTATCAACGCAAGAAAACTGCCTTTTTGCCAAATGCCTTCGTTTGCCCATTTAAAGAATAAACGGAAATTGCAGACTTTATCGACGGCTAGAAAAGGCCTGAGTGAGACTGCGTACATGTGAAGACCGATCGGGACCTAAGCTCTTCTCGTATGACTTCGGGCACTTTTCTTGCGTTTCGCAGCGTGTACTATATTTTTGTAAATAGAAAGAATACACTTTCAAGCGAGGTAACTCTATAAGACTTGTTTTGGCCACTTCTTGGAGTAAATTCCTTGGGAGTAATTTCGTTCATTTTAGGGTAGGAGCCTCCACTGAAGGGTCTTGATGTGGAGAAAAGCAAACGTGAAGTTTCAATAGTTTTCACACTTGTGAAAAATGGCGTGTATCTCGTCCCCTTAACGCTCACCATGCTGAGAAAAATTTCAGTAGACGACATTTTGAAATGGTTCTTATTTTCCAAGAAAATAGGCTTTGACATTTCATGCAGATTGTCTCCTAAGGACAATTATTGTGAAATGTCAAAGCATATTTTCTGGGAAAAATAAGGAATAAATCCATCAATCTGTCGTCTGCTGAATTTGCCCATATAGTGGTCAAGGTTAAACTGTAAAACTGTAAATTATAAATTGATATATAACAATTTAGCAAAATCTACATTTACACTGAATATACTAACATCTACGGATAAGAATAAGTGGCCTTTCACAAAGTTTCTTACATTGTGCATACAAAATAATAGTGTAAATATTTTTTTGTTGTAGATTTAGCAAAAAATTGGATTAAATGGTACCTTAAAATATTCATTCTCTTAACCCTGGTCCTACTAACCCATATATAGCCTGCCTTTGCAAACAGTGTAGATCTAGATCAGTTGGCTTCTGATCTGGATCTACACTTATTGACATTAAGTATGTGAATTTGTATCAACAACCTGGATCAAGTAATCCGATTAGCTGAAAATAAGAAGTGGGCGTGGCGTCTTAACTTATTCAGCATGGATTGGTTAATACTCAGACACCTTAATGCGGCTGGACACACTTGATAGATTTCCACCATTCATTACGAAAGCAAGCTTATCCAAACATGCTGAAAATTTTGTCACCGAAAGAATGAAAGTTTTCAGATAAAACTGCTGATATTTTTTATATTTCTGTTCAAAATATAGATTGTGGATACTCGTTAGAACCGCCTCGGCGAGGCGGTTCTAACGAGTACCCACAATCTATGATTTTGAGCAGAAATAAGAAAAATAATGCCTACCCCTGTAAACTAGTTTTACTATATAAAAGTGGGGTTTAAGGGGGTCAAAATTATATAGGTATGTTTTCGTGATGTTTGACAAGTGAGATAACGTTTGTGACGTCATGTTTTGCTTTCCTACACTTCAATCACTACTAAAACGGTCTTCTCTTAAAGGAAATAATTTGCTCCCTTTCAGCGTAGAACCTTTTCTAAAATGGAAGCCAAAAATCATAGACAGACTTGCCTTTCCTAACAGTGTATTCATTCCCCATAACTCTTCATCATGCTTGCCCTAAAATTTGAATAAAGCCCTTTTTTATTATGTTACTTGGTTGTATTTCTTAACATTAAAATTTTGTGATGAATAGGCAAAAGATGGAGATCCACATCGAACTGCTCTTTCAGTTTTATCTGGGTCTGACGTTTGCCCAGGTTTGTCCAGAGTTGTGGAATTATACCATGCCCGACTTGTCCAACTTGTTCCATTTCCCTGAGGACAAGTAAGAAATTTCCTGGGACAAGGACTCCATAACTCCAGCAAAGTTTTTAAGAGTATCAAGATTATGATACATTTATTTTCCTATTTCTCGAAGAAAATATATGTTGTAGGTACTCATTAGAAGCGCCTCCTCGAGGCGCTACTAATGAGTACCACAAAATATGCTGACAAGGCCGTTCTAATGAGTACCTATAACATAAATATTATGTTATTTTCGAGAAATTAGAAATAAGTATCAATTTTCGGGCAAGTATATCTTGGTTGGACAAGTGGATTTTGACCATTTAATTGTCTATGGACAATTAATAAAATATGATAATTCCACAACCCTGAGTTTGTCTGTCAGAATATTTAGAGTAATAAAGACATGGTGTATTCAACATCACTTGGTCAACGTCAAGCGCAAAACTGCCTTCGAGCATGCACGAAATGTGCGGATTCTCATCATTCTGCACATGCGCAAAGTCTCATCCGTGCATTTTCTCTCCATCAAAACATTCTATAGTATCCAATGATTCTGTTAGCAGACAGCGAATGCCCTGATAAGAGTGTGCGGATGCGCAGGCTGATCTTGGCCTTCGCTGTCCGCATATGCCTGAAGCCACGTTTTTGCATGGCGCGGCCCACTAGAAAAGAAAAAAAATCTTGGCGTTTTATTTTGCATAAAACATCTCAGAATCTGGCGTCATTGGCAAAATCGTAGTAGTAAATATTTGAACAACAATGTGAGAAAATGTAACTTCTTACATGTGTGTCCAACGAAGAGTTGGCCTAGGTGGCTCAGTTGGATGCGCCGTCCGACTGGAGACCAGGAGGTCGCGGGCTCAACCCCCGCCGATGTCGGCAACATTCTTTCGTGGAGATTGATCATGAAATATTTTCTCCCTTCCGCTGATTCAAGAAGGGCAGTTGTCAGTTTCTGGCGAAAGAATGTGCACAATACTGGTTAATACTGGTTAACCGCTTAGAGGACTAAGCCTGCCCAGTAAACGTGTGGTTAGGTAAACTGACGCGCTCGACATGACCCCATTGGGTTGACTGGGCCGTAAAACCTCAACATAAACAAACCAACGAAGAGTCAAATCACTGCGAATTCGTGCAGTCTGGTCAGTTCGTTATCAGCATGAAACAAGTTTGCGTGCTTGGTTATCCAAAAGATGCCCACTAAAGAGTCTGATCAGCCTAAGTGACAATAAACAAGGCACAGACAAAAGAAAAACAAAGCAACTACCTCCCTCTTCCCCAACAAACATTACGAAAACACGCCTATTCAAATATATAGAAAATTACACCTCCAAAAACTGAAAATTTTCAGATAAAAAACTCTGGTATTTTTCATATTTCTGCTCAAAACATAGATTGTGGGTACTCGTTAGAACCGCCTCGGCGAGGCGGTTCTAACGAGTACCCACAATCTATGTTTTTGAGCAGAAATATGAAAAATAATGTATACCCCTGTAAACCCAGTTTTACTATATAAAAGTGGGGTTTAAAGGGGTCAAAATTATATAGGCGTGTTTTCGTGATGGTGATCACAATTCTAGACGGGGTCCACTAAACACAAGACATAAACAGGACAAAACTTGAGAAACAGTCCTGCAGTGAGGAGCCAAGAGGCCCCACAAAGAACAAACAACACCGGACATTTGTCGATAATTTGCATGAAATGTCAAATCCTGTTTTTCTTTGAAAAAAAAAATCAAACTGTTGTCTGCTGAAAATTTTACCCAGAGTGCTAAGGCGGTAAATAAACGAACACCTGATCTCAGACTATGTAAACAACAAATTTAACTCTTACAATGCCTAACAAACTTTTTACCAGACAACATTCTATTTTTTTCTGTCATAGAAAATACGTTTGTCATGCATGAATTGTCAAGAATTATTTTCTACGAAAAATACAGTCGAGTCTCATTATCTCGAATTCCAAGGGACTCACTGAAACACTTCGAGATATCCGTACCTCGACATATCAGAGTTGAGAGAGTGAAGAAATCAATAAATTGAACAACCACATTTAAGAAATGAATGTGTAATTTGAGTCCTGAAGTTAGAAATATATATATATAAAATTAATGTGCAAAAGAGGAGAAATTGCTCCTTAGGAGCAATTTCTCCTCTTTTCCACATTATTTTGTTACCTGTTGTCATAGCTTCATGTTAAAACAGGGACCAGATTTTCACTTTAAGATATGCGGTATTTCGAAATAAGCGAGTTCGAGATAACGAGGTTCGACTGTAATTAAAAAAATAATAAAAGTGCCGTACGCTGCAGTTGTGATGATCGCTTTAAGGGTTAACTTACACAGGAAAGTCCACATACTTCCAGAAGCATCGACAGAAGAAGTTATGAAGAAGAACTCCGCAATAAGCAACTTTCAAGCAAAGACCTGCAACAGAGAAATACCTTGAAAAGGACAGAAACCACGTCCTTAATTCATTCTGAAGCAACTCCAAATCACAAGTGTGTTCGGTGCGAGTATAATTCTCTAGCTCATAAGTGAACAATCATAGTAAAACACCAATAATTATAATAACCCTTGTCATGCTGAATAACTTCAGATACCAAGCCCACTTCTAATTTTCAGCCAATCACATTACTTGATCCTAGTTGTTGATACAAATTCACTTTATGACAAACAGTGCAGATCCAGATCAGTTGACTTCTTCAGAAGCCAGCTGATCTGGATCTAAACTGTTTGCAAAATCAGGGTATATCCGGGTTCAGCAGGACTAAGGTTCAAATGATATTAGCTATTTTTTATCTAAAAAGTTACCCCGATACTTCCTACCAAGTTTCAAGTCAACTGGCTTTTTGGTTCAGGTGTAAAAGTTCAAAATATGGCCATCCTAGATTTCCAGTCGCAACAATAATAGCTATTTTTGATCTAAAAGTCACCCCAATACTTCTTATCACGTTCCGAGTCATTTGGCATTTCGGTTCAGGAGAAGTTCAAAATAGATTTTCAAGATGGTGGCCTTGGCGGCCATCTTGGATATCTGCTTGGAACTATTTTAGCTGTTTTTGATCTAAAAGTCATCCTGATGTTTCCTACCAAGTTTGGAGACACATGGCCTGTCGGTTCAGGAATTTGAAATAGATTTTCAAGATGCCGGCCGCAGCGGCCATCTTGGAATTCCGATCGAAAAGATTTTAGCTATTGTTGATCAACAAGTCGCCTCGATACTTTTTACCAACTTTCGAGTTAATTGGTCCATGGATGTAGGAAGATAGTGCATATAAAGTAAAATTGTTGACGACGGACGAAGGACATTGACCGATCACTTCGTGCTCAGGTGAGCTAAAAATGTAAGGGGATGGGGGTGGGGCTGATATCGTCAGAGATTTCCCGGACTCCCATTTTGGCAGTTTTGGCCATTAAAACCTTGTTCTTGACCCTCGTCGAGGCGATTCTAATGAGTACACCTAAAACTCCATTACTGTATAGAAGATTGAAAAGATTTCTATAAAGTATCGCCATTTGATTCCTGACTTGGCGCCATAATTTACCATTTCGAAAACATGCCTATTCAAATATACTGCAAATTTTACCACCAAAAAATGAAAATTTTCAGATAAAAAAATCATAGACGAGGTGGTTCTAACGGTGTTTCTGAGCAGAAATAAGAAAAATAATGAATACCCCTGTAAACCCCAATTTTACTGGGGTTAAAGGGGGTCAAACTTATATAGGCATTTTTTCGTGATGGGTCGTGGAGGCGAGGCTCAGATCTCCGTCTATGCAGCCTGATTGGAGTCATTGCTGAGCACCCAGTAAGCATTCTACATAAATCTATAACAGGCCGTTATCGGCCAGTCAGGGTAGCTGACGGACCGATAATGGCCAGCTGTAGATTTATAAATAATGCTAGTTGGGCACGCTTTAGATAGCTGAGGATCACATGTTTCTTTGATGCACAGGCTGCTCCGAATCCTCCTGGATGTTTTTATTTTTATTTACGCAATGGTACATTTCCGTACGTTAAGTCTTAAAGTATGCTTGAAATACCAAGACATTCATTTCGTTTGACAGGCAGGTGTAACCGTGCGTTAAAAAAAAAAAAAAAAAAAAAAAAAAAAAAAAAAACTCGGGTAATGATGGCTCAGCATTCAATGTAATATAACATGACAAACGTCAGAAAACTTACCGTAATTGTCCTACATATTTGGACTTCGTATCTCCTTATAAGACCTGTTCTAAAATTTTACCTCTATTTAACTTGGTTTTACCTTTCACTTTTTAATTGTACCTAGTGGGAAAAACATGCTGATAATGGAACAAGACTGTATATGAGAGAAAAAAGGTGCAAAGTTCTCATTTTTCAGTAAACGCTTGATGATTTTAGATAGAATCACAAATTTCTTTGTACAAGTGTACATTTTCTGTGTGTTTCATTGAGTCTTTTTATGAGATATAATGAAAGAAATGCAAAATCATCCATGACCTCCAGGAGTTTTGAGCAGACTCTATTCTAACATATAATGCATGAGAGCATTAGTCCAAAAAGACCTGCAAATGTGATGATAAAAGCGCTATATGGAAATACAGGTTGATGTTTAACTGCCTCCACATAAGCCCAATGACGCCTAAATCGATAATTTACAACATGTCCTATACCTTCCAACGGTTCGTCAACCGATATAGCAGAATTAAGCCTGGTTTCATCATTTACATGAAACATCTCCCAAACCTTCCAGTTGATGCGGTTCGTCAACCGGTATAGCAGAAAATAACCTGGTTTCATCATTTACATAAAACATCTCCCATACCGCCCGATGGTCGCGGTTCGTCAACCGGTATAGCAGAATATAGACTGCTTTGATCGTTTACATAAAATGTCTCCCATGCATGTTGCGATTCGTCAACCGGTATAGCAGAATATAGCATTGCTTCATCATTTACATAAAGCATCTCCCATACCTTCCGATGGTCGCGGGTCGTCAACCGGTATAGCAGAATATAGCCTGGTTTCATCATTTGCATATAACATCTCCTATACCTTCCGATGGTTGCGGTTTGTCAACCGGCATAGCAGAATATAGCCTGCTTTGATCGTTTACATAAAATATATCCCATTACTGTTGCGATTCGTCAACCGGAAAAATAGAATATAGCCTTGTTTCATCATTTACATAAAACATCTTCAATACCTTCCGATGGTTACGCAGGTTCAATCAATTACATAAACATCCCCCGTGCCCTCCGATGGTTGCGGTTCGTCAACCAGTATAGCAGAATATAACCTGGTTTCATCATTTACATAAAACATCCTCCATAACTTCCGATGGTTGCGGTTCGTCACCAGGTATAGCAGAATGTAGCCTGATTTCATTATTTACATGAAATATCTCTAATCGTGTTGCGGTTCGTCAGCCGGTATAGCAGAATATAGCTTGGTTTCATCCCTTACATAAAACGTCTCCCATACCTTCTGATGATTGCGGTTCGTCAGCCGATATAGCAGAATATAACCTGGTTTCATCATTTACATAAAACATCTCCCATACTTTCCGATGGTTGCGGTTCGTCAACCGGATTAGCAGAATATAGTCTGGTGCCATCATTTACATATTCCGATGGTCGCAGTTCATCAACCGGTATGGCGGAATGCAACCTGATTTCATCGTTTACATAAAACATCTCCCATACATTCGATGGTTGTGGTTCATCAACCGGTATAGCAGAAAAAAAGCCTGCTGTTATAGTTTACATAAAGCATCCCCCATACCTTCCTAAGGTTGCAGTCTGTCAACCGGTATAGAAGAATATAGCCTGGTTTTATCATTAACATTAGATGTCTCAGATACCTTCCGATTGTTTCTGATCGTCAACCGGATTAGCAGAATATAGCCTTTCGTTTCGTCAGTTATACAAAACATCTCCAAAACATTCCGATGGTTGCGCTTCGTCAATCAATATAGCAGAATATTGTCCGGTTTCATAATTAACATGAAACTTCCTCCAAACCTTCAGATGGTTACGGTTCGTTAACCGGTATAGCAGAATATAGCCTGGTTTCATTATTAACATAAAACATGACCATACCTTCTGATGGTTGCGGTTCGTCAACCGGTATAGCAGAATATAGCCTGGTTTATTCATTGACATAAAACATCTCTCATACCTTCCGATGGTAGTAGAAAATAGTCTAGTTTCATCACTGACATCAGAAATCTCCCATACCTTTCGATGTTTGCAGTTCATCAACCGGTATTGCAGATCATAGTCTGGCGGTTTAATCAATTACATAAATCATCTCCCATATATTCGGATGTGTGCGGTTCATCTACCGGTATAGCAGAATATAGCCTGGTTTCATCATTTACATAAAACGTCCCCCGGACCTTCCGATGACCGCGGTACGTGGTCCAGTATAGCAGAATATAGTCTGGCCTATTTTACAATGTTGAGTGTATTTAAAAGAATTGAATCGATGAGGCAATTCTAATGAGAATGACCAACATACATTTTCATAATAAAATATGCAATTGTCCTTTAAACATCATTAAGTGTTTTTTTAAGCTTTCAGAAGAATTTCTGAGAAGATAAAGGTTAAATCCTATCAGAATTACAGGCGCCTGTCAGCGGGCACATGACGTTTATACAACGTCGGCTCAACGTCGATGCAACGTCATGACGTTGCATCGACGTTGAGGCGACGTTGTATTAACGTCATGTGCCTGCCGGGCTTACGAGAAATGTATGCATTTTAAAGCAGACTCTCTTAAACTGTTTGACCCCCTATTTTGAAAAGAAGGGAATCGGTTTAAAGGAAAATAAACAGGGAAAACAAGCGTATTTTGTCCCTCGACAGACATTAACAGATACCTGTGTATAGATCCACCTAATACAGTTCGAGTAACGAGCCGTCTCATTAAAATCTTAAAATATATTGTGCTTTAAAGTAAAGAACTTTACACACAATGAATTTTGAAACACATTTGATCAGAATCGGTGGAAAGTTAAATAAGTTACAGACAACTGAATATTAAAACATTGGTAGAATGGGCGCCGCCATTTTGAAAATTTAATGAGGTTTCATAAAAATTAATATTCGTTTCATAAAGGTATAGTTATTCTCATAAAGTTTATTTATTTTTGGGGAAAATGATTGCTTGTCAGTAGAATTAAAAGATTATATAAAAAAAAAAAAAAAAAAACTGTAGAAAAATTATTCTTAAAAACCCTTTATAATTTGGTTTGCATATTTAATTTGGGCTGTGTGACGTCACAAAGCCTACAATATGGCGGCATCCATGACAGCCATTTTCAATATATTCAAACCTAAATAAATTCCTTATTTCCAGGCCGATTTTGAAATCTCTTGCATCAAAATAAATGGCTTGTTATGGACTTTACTCCAAGATATACTTACAAATTATATTGCGTTCCTCTTTAAGATATACACTGGTTACCATTCTATTTTGGATTTTAGACTGAAAGCCCTTTTTGCATCAGTGGACATAACCAAATTCAAGAGAGAGAGAAACAACTTAAGAAACCCAGGGGAGAAAGGGTAAAATGAACTGATACACTTTCAAAGCGACAACTGTCAAAACTGTTTATTCCCCTTCTGAAACGGGGTCTATACAATATATAAAGAAATCAGTTGTTCAAAAATGGACAGAAACGTATTTTCTCATAGAGTTGACTATTTTGGAAGGAGTTTTAGAGCGCAGTAAAGCAAACATTAAGTCTCACAAGTTGTCCCCTATGTAAGTATTAGTAGAAAATCGGCCGACCTGAATTACGGCCCCTAAAAGCACAAATGAATTCGCACATTTTTTTTTTAGCTAGGCCGTTGTTTATATCAAACAAATTCCATAATATGAGCTGCAACGTTAGCTTTGGACACATTACGAAAAAACGCCTATTCAAATATATAAAAAATTTTACCTCCAAAAACTGAAAAATTTCAGATAAAAAACTATGATATTTTTCATATTTCTGCTCAAAACACAGATTGTGGGTACACGTTAGAACCGCCTCTGCGAGACGGTTCTAACGAGTACCCACAATCTATGTTTTTGAGCAGAAAGAAGAAAAATAATGTATACCCCTGTTAACCCCAGTTTTACTGTATAAAAGATGGGTTGAAGGAGTCAAAATTATATAGTCATGTTTTAGTGATGATATGTGCCCAGCGAAGATTCAGATCAGTCTGCGCATTCTCGCGGTATGATCAAAACCTTCCCTGCACACATTTTGGATAGCCAAGGATGCAAAGTGTTTTCATGCGGACAGCGAGGACTCTGATCAGACTGCGCAGATGCGCAGACTGATCTAGGAAACGTTTACTGACGTTGCTGTAATGCAGATCCAGATCAGAAGCTTGTATTACAGGCAATAAAAGGTTAAATTAAAATGTCTTTAGTCCCTGTTCAGGACCATTGACTTAGCCTACACTCAGAGACAATCGATCCATCAATCGACCCATCAGTGCTGTCAGTGCTTTGATTTAACATCAACTGTTGATCAACTGTTGGATAGCTCGTACATTCGTAATTCCAATGTTTGCCGTTAAAATATCTACAATTTACATGTTCTGGCAGTGGATGCCCTTGTATGTGGACTCTTCCTCTCTCTCTATCGGAGTCGACTGCGATCTATCATTGCGACGCTCACCGAACTACATGTAAAGGTACAAGTATTAGCTTTCACAAAAAAAAAAAAAAAAAAACAAAAAAAAAAAAAAAACCCTTAGTCTACGCTTAGCACACTTTCCCTGATTTGGTATATTTTCCTTCATTTACGCCTAAGGCACCAACTTTTCAGTTTGCTTTTCTTTATTGAAAAAAAAAAAAAAAAATAGAAACGGAGGATTCTGAAGAGAAACTGTTTGTCACTTCCTGTTTTCTTCAGAAAAGGAGTCTGCACTTAGGAAAGAATTCGCTCTCAAGAAAGAATTTGCTCCTCTTTCTTTCCTTTTAGAGTAGACCTCTTCTCCGAAGTGAAAATATATTCGCCTTGAAAATATATGCATTCCTCTTAAAATATAGACCAACCTGTAATATTTTCAGATAAAAATTCTGATATTTTTTTATATTTCTGCTCAAAACATAGAGTGTGGTACTCGTTAGAACCGCCTTGCCGAGGCGGTTCTAACGAGTACCCACAATCTATGTTTTGAGCAGAAATAAGAAAAATAATATATACCCCTGTAAACCCCAGTTTTACTATATAAAAGTGGGGTTTAAAGGGGTCAAAATTATATAGGTATGTTTTCGTGATGGACTGCACGGAATCGCAGGCTGATCAGGACCTCAGTGCGCTGTCTGCATAGCCCGAAAACACGTTTTCGCATGGCGCGGCTCAGCAGCCTATCATATGACTTAATATAGAAGAGTAATGTTACATCATTTCGCTGTCAAAAATAAGCTACTTTGAAGAACTGAGTTCGGTAAGTCCAATTAGCAGAAAGTAAGCACTATATTTTAAAACCAAATCCAACTGCTGCTCCACTGATTATGTCCAAAGTATGGGCTGTGGTGAGGTAGCCACCACAACCACCCATGTGCATTTCATACATGTAGTAGAATTCATCACCCATAATGCGATCTTCTGGAATTGGTTGTGCTCGTGTTATCCACTGTCGCATGCGTGGTACGTCACAACAGCGTTTGTAGTATGGGTTCTCTGGTTTGTTTTCTGGGTTTGCTAAGAACGCCAAATAACTGTTTGGATCTGCGTTACAGTTGGAGAAAGTGACGTCATCTCCGGCTGTTCTGTAACCTTGTAAACTGGATTTAATTGAAGCATATTCAGCTGGCAGAAAGCCGACGTAAATGTATGGACCCAGGTTATGGTTTACAGGTCTTTTGTAGCCATCAGAATCGGACAGCTGGAAGGACAGCGGGTACCTATACTTGAAGAAGGACAGTTGCTCGATACTGACATCACGTTGTTTTGAATTACGCAACAAAATACGAACGATGGCATGATCGGTCTCGCTGTATAGTTCAGATAAGCTGATCAGCTTCCCAAGATCTTTCTTGGACACAAAGGTGTAGCCACGATCATCATAAAAGTCACAGAAAACGGATACAGGCCCGGACGCCTTCGGGTAGATGGTATACACTCCGGACGAGGGGGTGTTCTGTCTCATGTAGATATCCTTGCAAGACTCTAGAAAAAAAAGATACATATAAACGGTAACGTGAGAAAACCTACCTTCTGAAACGTGAGCCCAACGAAGACTCTAATCAGACTGCGCATGCGCGCAGTCTGATTAGAGTCTTAGCTGTCCACATGAAGAAACTTTGCACTTGGATATCCAAAATGCGCACACTGACGATTCTGTCAGACAGCGCGAATGCGTAGGCTGATCTGAATCTTCGCTGAGCGCACATAGCTAAAGGTACGTTTTTTTGACTTTGTGGCTCAGTTATTAACATACACTGTAAAAAGATCCCGCATATTTTACGGTTAATACTGGCAACTTGCTGCCAGTACATGCACCGTATAGGGGCGTCTGTAGATTATTTCGTCCGACTGGTGATCAGGAGGTTGCGGGTTCGACCCCCGTCGGGTCGGCAACATTCTTTCGTGGAAATTTGGTCATGAAATATTTTCTACGGTCATTCTCTACCTTCCGCTGATTCAAGAATGGCAGCTGTCAGTTTCTGGAAAAATAACGTGCACAATACTGGTTGACCGCTTCAGAGGACTAAGCCTGCCCAGTAAAAGTGTGGGTAGATAAATTGACCGCGCTCGACATGGCCCTACTGGGTTGACTGGGCCGTAATACCCCAACACAAACAAACACAAGAAAGGAAACAGGATGTCACAAAAGTTGTCTTCCCTGTGAAAAAAATGTCAGCTAAATGTCCAGAAGCATTTATTCAATTTAAAACAAAAATCAGAGTTGTGTTGTACTTTTTGGTTATCGTGGAACTATTCGCTGACTGACCGCTCAGTCTCCTCTACATAAAATTCTATCGACTCTGACTTTTCTGTACTTTCCGACGACGCCAAATTGTCCGAACTGTCCGACGCCGCAAAATCGCAGTCATCAACAAGACTGTCTTTCAAGACACAGGCCTTAAGTATAATGCTGTCCGCATGAGAATCGAAGCCACCTTATCCCTGGCACAGTCCCTATTATGACATTAGGACACAACTCTAGAAAAGGTAAAATTGTGCCACTACTACTATTATTGCTACTAATGATACTAATAATTATGATAACAATGATTATAAATTCTATTAGCAATACCTCTGCAAGGTTTCATTTTTATCTTCTTCCCCCATAAGCATCTGTATTCAGCTCCACAGTCATCCAACTTTCGACTAAATTCGCCATACTTGCAAGAGCTTGCCTCAATAGCATAGCAAAAAGTCAAAACGACTAAAAAGCTTAAAAATATTGTGTAGAACTGCACGTGCATTTTAAAACGAATGCGAATGTACAGTGATTTAACCAGCCTAGCCTATTCTGTCTGAATACATTTAATGAGCGCGGAGATATTATCAGTATAGGAAATTTGACCAGAAGTAGGCGGCTCCTTGTTAACATGAGTGGCAACGATAGTATCACGTGAAAGTCTACCTTATTTCACATGCGAGCCCCGAAAGCCTCATGCAGTCTGCACGCATACTTCATCTTGGCAGAGCCTATATTGTTCTCTACATTGATTCTGCACAGACCAAGTATTCTTACTATGTGCGCGGAAACATCGAAAACCCTGACCGGACTTCGCTGTGCAAAAGTCCGATGCGTTCCTTTGAAGTCCGCATTATTAGGCCAAGCTAGGCCAAAACAATTATCTAAACGGAAAGCGAAGGCTCTGATCAGCGCATGCGCGCACTCTGATCTGGGCCTGAGCTGTCCGCATAAGCCTCGAATTGTCTTATCCCTGGCGCGGTCCCTGTTACATGTATGACAGACAGCTCTAGCTAAGGTAAAATATGTGCCAATAATAATAAGAAGAAGAAGAATGATAATAACAATAAACTACTACTACTGCTTCATATAATAATGATAATAATAATAATAATTAAAGTAGAGACCTTTTTCAGAAGGAAGGCAATATCAATCTGCACAGTGTGGCCTTCCTCACGCAGCCGCCCCTGAAAGTATATGAATTCGCACTAATATAATAGTATCGGGAAAAATATTTCAACTTGTCGTCTGCTGAAATTTTTACACAACATGCTAAGCGTTTATATTCTGTAATTTTCTTATAGTACGTGCTCCAAACTCCAATATAAGAAAATTGCTAACCCTCCTATCGGAAAGCTATACAATTTATTTTGATATTGGAAGACTGTTTGGATATGCCTGTGTGTAAAACAACTGTAACGCAGATATAAATACATTACATTTCGCGAAAACTGGCATGTTTCTACGGAAGCCCAGTTGATACTTAGCAAATTCCAAGTATACAGAATCTTACGTATTTACATTAACGTTGCAGAAAAGAAAGAAAATAATATTCAGAACAGAAACCAGATTCTTTATTTTCTCATGTGCATATGCAACTAAGAAGCAAATAGTGACACTGAGGCGGTTTTCTGCATTCAGTGAAGCGTATCCCTGGTTTACTGCTTGAAACCAATCTTAAAATTTCGCAACAACTATATTTCAAATAACCATATACCGTTTTTCGATGTCATGTATTAAATGGTTCATAGAAATGTACTGACACCAAAGATGCCCGATTTCTGATCCAATATGGCCGCTACGATAAACTTGTAAGAGAACGCTTGCTTTGGAAATTTTACACATTTTGAAATTTACCAGACACCATTCGTAGGTTCGTTTTTATGACTATTCTAGTAGATTAATTCGTATATAATACAATTTTATACTTGTGTAAGTCTTTAAAATGCATGCTGAGGGAGTTTACAATTTCAAATCATTTGTTGACGGACTACACTCGGTAAGAATATGATGACCAAATGGAATAAGTCAAGTCATTTTCGCAAACAAAAATGTTGATCGAAATTCTATAAAGTACAAGAGGTTTAACAAAAGAGCGACAAGAATTTTAAAGATTCAGTGCTCATTTATATCTAGACATCAACTTACAGATAAATTCATCGCTAGACGGGTTTAATTGACCTGTCAGAATATACCTGTTTACTGTACACTTAACAAAATTTACAGTTGCTCAGCAACAAATCGGAACCAGTACCATGCAAAATGCATGCATTTCCCTAAAATGCGATTAGTTTCGAATTGTTATACAGTGGTATTTATATATACAAAAAATCAGCTGTATATTTTTACGAGAGCAGGCTTGTTCAGTTTTGCAAGATACGGGAAATGAGAAACCTGACTATCAAGGATCTCGCTTTCAGATTTCTTTTCAAACTAAAGCGGATTTACCTACAAGTAGCCGGCCTCGGTGGCTCAGTTGGATGCACCGTCCGACTGGAGACCAGGAGGTCGCGGGTTCAACCCCCGTCGAGGTCGGCAACATTCTTTCGTGAAGATTGATCATGAAATATTTTCTACGGTCATTCTCTTCCTTCCGCTGATTCAAGAAGGGCAGTTGTCAGTTTCTGGCGAAAGAATGTGCACAATACTGGTTAACCGCTTAGAGGACTAAGCCTGCCCAGTAAATGTGTGGTTAGGTAAACTGACCGCGCTCGACATGACCCCATTGGGTTGACTGGGCCGTAAAACCTCAACACAAACAAACAAACTTACAAGTAGACATGTACATATATTATAAGGAAAAGAAAGGAGGATTTCCGATAATACAGGACCTTATATATTTCTTATCATATTTGTTTCCGTCAATCTGTTATAGTGTCGATTTAACCTTTTCACCCCAGTATCGTTAGTCCCTATTCGACCGCAGCTTATTATCCAATTATGGTATTTGAACTGCATTTAAGAACTGAAATTCAGTTTTTTAGCTTCCATTGGATGATGAAAATCATTTTGCTATTTTAATGATTCTCGGAGATATCGAAGTACTTAGTCTGTTTTTAAATCATTCAGTACAAGCTGAATTCAAATTCTTATTTTTACTTATTAATTTATAAATGCAATTTTCGGTAGTACATTTACTCTACCTAACAGGAAATATTTTCTTTATATCCAGGGTTAAAGTTTGTTTAACGTCAGATCTAGAATGGTCAGACGTATATACAGTAACACTCAATGAATCCATTACGAAAACTCGCATATACAAGTATATAGAAAATTTCACCTCCAAAAAACTGAAAATTTTTAGATATAAACTCTAATACTTTTTATATTTCTGCTCAAAACATACTCGGCGAGGCGGTTCTAACGAGTACCACAATCTATGTTTGAGCAGAAATAAGAAAAATAAAGTATACCCCTGTGAACCCCAGTTTTACTGTATAAAAGTGGGGTTTAAGAGGGTCAAAATTATATAGGCATGTTTTCGTGATGCGAACACCGATGGCGCGTTCACTGTGGATGATTTCAACTCGTTTCCAAGTCCTTCGAAAATTCTTCCGAAAATTCTTTTTAAGATAACAAATATTTAGGTATGTTTCCAAAGGCCATTTTTCATATTTTATCATGAAATTGTATGTTGTGTGTACTCATTAGAAACCTCACATTGAGGCGCTACTAATGAGTACATTCAACATCTCATTACTTTATAGTCGAAAAGACATCCCTTAATCATCCCCGTTTGCCTCCTGACCTGGCACTATGATATACCCACTGTGGTTCGAACTACCTATATCCAGATCACGCATGGTCCCAAAGATTGAATTCGATTGTATACATCATCTAGCTACTGTTTTGATTAAATATTGGGACACCTTAAAAACATAGCTACAATGAGGCCAAAAGTAGTACCACTGACTAATTATTTTCTTGCCCTCGACCAAGAGAGATCAAAGGCGTGTAATAAAAGAGGTGACACTCAAGCATGGGGTCGTAAAGAGGCCTTCTGAGGGGTAATAAATATTTTGGAGGCGATATTCCTATGGGTCATATAAATAAGCCAGAATTAAATTCCCCTATTGCGCCTTTACCTGTCTATTGTTTATTCACAATATACTAGGTTTTGTTGTGCACAATGTCTTATCAATGATATGACTAATGACTGAGACAAGTTTTATTTTTATGTTTTTAAGCACTTACTCAAAATGAGATTGATCATGCACACGAACAGAAAATGATGCTATACACGAAATATTTTAATATCTTTATACAAATATGATCAGAACCGGTGTGTTTTAGAGTTGTACACTATCCTTTCAGAAAATTGTAATAAAGTAACTCAGGAACTGATACAAGCAGATCCACATCAAGCCCCCAACACCATAGGCAAATCAACCAGACTGATTGAGAAAACTTTTTTACATATATTGGAGTGGTAAATGATCATTTTTAATTCAGTGTTTTCTAATAGTATACTTGAATGGAAAGCGACCACGCCCTTTCTGTCAAAAACAATCGCAAAATCATTAAATGCGACAACGAAAATGAGAGACGAAAACTCGAAACAAAAACAAGTGAAAATACCTACGGTGACATAGTCCATCTTATAAACTTTCTTTCCAAATACGAGGGGAGTTCAATAAGTTCGTAGAACTCGGTATTTTTCTATACAATTCAAGATTTCTTTTTTTAATTTTTGTGCAGTGTAAACCTTTGTCAGTTGAATGATAACAGCCGTATATACCAAGTTATTCATCATGAAAACATACCTATATAATTTTGACACAGGGCTATAAATTATTTTTCTTATTTCTGCTCAAAACATAGATTGTGGGTACTCGTTAGAACCGCCTCGGCGAGGCGGTTCTAACGAGTACCCACAATCTATGTTTTGTGCGAAAATATGAAAAATATCTGAGTTTTTTATCTGAAAATTTTCAGTTTTTGGAGATAAAATTTTCTATATATTTGAATAGGCGTGTTTTCGTAATGTATTTCTTGTCAATCGCAGGATGAGTTCAAAGGAGAGGCCTGGTGTGTGGTACTTTTGCGGTGTGTCAGGACTGTATGAGTATGAGGCTACCCATCGTTGTACAGCGCCATACAAGTGCTGCGGAAAACCATTTTTCAGCAGTCAATTTTCTTAGACACGGGTACAATCATAGTATTGTCAAGTTACACATCATTACGAAAACACGCCTATTCAAATATATTGAGAATTTCACCACCAAAAAAATGAAAATTTTCAGATAAAAATTCTGATATTTTTCATATTTCTGCTCAAAACATAGATTGTGGGTAATCGTTAAAACCGCCTCGGCGAGGCGGTTCTAACGATTACCCACAATCTATGTTTTAGAGCAGAAATAAGGAAAATAATGTATACCCCTGTAAACCCCAGTTTTACTATATAAAAGTGGGGTTTAAGGGGGTCATAATTATATAGGTATGTTTTCGCGATGTATCATGTGCTATGAAGAACACAAATAGGTATAATATTTAGACTTGTTTGTTTGTAATTTAGACATTTTGAGAGCAGTCATTAACATTATCAAACTGTTCGGTTCATCAGTCATTACGAAAACACGCCTATTCAAATATATTGAAAATTTTACAACCAAAAAAGGAAAATTTTCAGATAAAAAATTCTGAATATTTTTCATATTACTGCTCAAAACATAGATTGTGGGTACTCATTGGAACCGCCTCGGCGAGGCGGTTCTAATGAGTACCCACAATGTATGTTTCTGAGCAGAAATAAGAAAAATAATATATCCCCCTGTAAACCCCAGTTTTACTATATAAAAGTGGGGTTTAAGGGGGTCAAAATTACATAGGCATGTTTTCATGATGGTTGTGCACATTCTTTCGCCAGTAACTGACAACTACCCTTCTTGATTCAGCGATAAGAGGAAAATGACCGTTTTTTTTTATTTCATGACCAAAGCTTCACGAAAGAATGTGCCGTGCGTGAGGATCTACCCGGCGACCGTCCGTATGGCCAAGCAAATGCGGATCTGACAGAGCTGCCGCACCAGGTGTGATATTTGGAAATAACTGGTTCGATTTTGACAGTCATTGATTTTTTATTATAGAACAGACTTCTTTATTTCTAAACTTGGAAATTTTTAGAGAAATACTGCCAAACTAATTAGGTTAATAGTGGCCTGCTCCGAAAATCTAAAATGTACTTGAAAGTATTACATGTATTTACGTTTTCTAATCAAATAAAAAAAACCCCAGAAAACCCTTGTTTGTCCCATTGAAGTGCATGTCAATAGTAACATATGTTGGTAGGGGTGGTAAACAGAAATATAAGACTTTTTTCATTTGAACCAGCACATTGTGGTAAATTGTGAATATCAGCAAAGTAAGAGGAAGTAAGGACCGCAACCGTATATATTGGTATGAAACATACTCAACATGGCAGAAGAAGTTAAAAATTACATGTTTTCGCGTTTACAGTTTCCAGGAGTACTGAGTTCATTTATATGGACATTTTACAAAGTAACTCTTTTATAAGTATATGTAGTACAATATAGAAAAAAATATTACGCCATAATAAGAAGAAACATGTATATGAGGCTCTGTTCGTTGAAAACGGGTATGGCAAGACACTTAAACAACTCTTTGAGACATTGCTGCTTCAAGGATATCAATAAACACTTCTGTGTTCTAGTCAAATGACTGTAGAGTGTTATCACGACGATACCTTTGACTAAAACGTAATTACCCAGCAAGCAAAAATTATAGGACCCACATTGGCCCTAAATGGGTATTTATATGGGTCCTACATGGGCAACCCATAAGGGACTCATGAGGGATTTGCAACAGGGTTCCATGTTGGACCCACATGGGCAAAGCCATGTGGGAACTATATGGGTCCAGTATGGGAAAAATCAACCAACATTTATCTTCCAGAAAAAACAATTTTTTCACATTTTTACACAAATGATTATAAGTCCCCAGTCCCAGCCCATTTGATGGATTGGTAAGGTCCCAACCGATAGAGACCTATGTACGTGTGCAAATTATTGCCTTATAGAGTTAATATAGGAGTCTTTTTTAATAGTTGGAAATGTTGGCATCATGCGTATTTATATATACCTCTCAATTTTAAAAATAATAGGGACATACGAGTTAAAATAAAAATATGACCATGAATCGACGTCCATGCCGGGAAAATAGTTAAGATAAATTTAATAGATACTTTCATTTTGTAATGAACAAACTATTATTTTTATTTTATTATTATCATTATTATTTGCATTTATATCAGGAAATTTACTATTTTTTGATATTATGTTTAAATAGAGGTAGAGTTGTTCCCCTTAATACCCATATTGAACCCATATGGGTCCCATACAGTAATGGGAGGTCAACATTGGAACCATAGAGGTCCAATATTTGTACCACATGGGAGCCATTTGGGCCCCAATTATGTATCTAGAAAATATCACTTTTCCAGGATTATTTCAATTTTATCTCGGGGGTCCCATATATTAAAATGTATTTTTATAGTTATCAAATTTTACCAATATGGGACCTATAAGGGTCTTATATGGGCAAAAAAGCCTATATGGGGCCCAAGTAGGGCCAAAATGGGATAAATGCCCAGATTCTGCCCATATGGGTCCCATACATACATGTTTGCTGTGTAAGCATGTCGCAAAGCTGTACAAGGAATTAAACTCTAAAGTAACTTGAAAATAACTGATAAGCACTCTGCTGATTTTTTAAGCACATTTGGGGTGTATTTGATGGGTTTGTGATGTATAATTTGCCAATGCAACAAAGAAGTCAGATACGTCAGTGGACTATGAAAATGTCCATTGTCCTTATTTCAATTTTACAGATAAATAATGAAAACGTTCTACATTATGACCTTGAGATTCCCTTAATATTAAATTAAGGCCCCTTTCTGCTCACAAAATGAATGTCCTTATATATGTATAATGTATGCATCTCTGTAACGATCGTCTCGAGTATTTGGGAGCCTGTATTATTTCAACCTGTAATGACATGAATGTAACATTATATTCGCAGGTGTAGCGCCCACGATATGCCCAAACCTGACAAGTACGATCGTGGCTGCTAGAAGGAATTTGCAATGAAATCTTATCTGCAACGTCACAAACGTCGTCAGTTGACCGCCTTAGGTTGTGATGTTTGTAACGCTCAGATCAAGGTTAAAACAAACCCTCAAAGATCACCTGGGCAAGCATACTGATGTGAAAAGACACATTCGTATATATGAAAAAAATCAGATACTTATCAAGCCGCTCTCGATACATGAAATTTTGCTAAAAGTATTATCATATTTGCTGGTTCAAATTAGAAAATCTTATTTCTGTTTAGCATCCCCACCAACATATGTTACTATTGACATTCACTTAAATAGGACAAACACGGGGTGTTTTCATTTGATTATGAAGCGTAAATAATATTTTAAAGCACACTTCTGATTTTTGGAGCAGCGCGCTATTAACCTAATAAATTTGACAGTATTTTACTAAAAGTTTCCAATGTTTTGAAATACAGAAGCCCGTTCTGTAGTACAAATTTCAATGACTGTCATAATCAAACCAATTATTTTCAAATACCACACCAGGAGCGGTAGCTTGGTCGGATCTGCATTTGCCTGGCATACGGAAGGTTGCCAGGTAGATCCTCGCGCACGGCACACTCTTCATTGGATATTTTGTCATGAAAAATACCTTCATTCGTCTGTCCGCTGAATCAAGAAGTAAAAATTTTCAATTACTGGAGAAAGAATGTGCACTAAACACTGATAAACCAAATAGGAATCCTGCCTACAAACAGCCTAATATATTTATAATCGCTCCCAAAATGACCTAAAGTGTGTTTAAGGGCCGTGTAGTTACCTTACAAACAAACAAATCCAAAAATCATGTCTTTTTGTGTTCTTCAAAGCACATAATGCAATACGTCCCACTTCACAATACTATTATTGTATCTGTGTCTAAGAAAATTGGCTCTGCTAAAAAAAAATGGTTTTCTATAGCATGTAAGCGGCGCTGCACCACGACCGGTAGCCTCATGCTCATGCAGTTCTGACACACTTGATTACACATTGCCGTAAAAGTGACACATACCAGGCCTTTCCTTTAAACTCATCCTGAAATTGATGAGAAAATAAAATAACTTGGTACATATTTGGAAAGAAAGTAAGATGGCATACAAGTATGTCACCTAGGCATCTGTGTGTCAAACAAGCGAAGATTTTTCACTTTTGTTTCGAGTTTCGTCTCTCATTTGACGATTGTTTTCGACAGAAAGGGCGGGGTAGCTTCTCGTTAAGTTATACTATTAGGACGCAGTGAATTAAAAATGACCATTTACTATTCCAGTATATGCTAAATGGAATTCTCCCTCAGTCTAGTTCACTTGATTTAAATTGTGAGAAAGGATAGTGTACAACTCTAAAGCAAACTCGGTTCTGATCATATCTATATAAAGATATCAATATATTTCGTGTACATTTTCTGTTCGCTAGCATCAGTCGCATTCGACATCGTGTATATGGTCATTTCTAGAAAAAATACTGCCAAGCATTATAATTGGGCATTTATAAACCAAAACATTAACAGACACTATTTTGGAAAATGTCTTTTGACATGTTTCCAGCAAGGAAATCACTTCAACCCCTGTGAAATAGGTGCTATAAATGAATTTCGTCAAAGTTCGTGGGTATTTTTTCGGAAGCCCAGATTGAGAAAATAACATTCTTTGAATGTTCTCGAGAATCAAACCGCTTCCCAGAATAGCCCTAAACCACCAGAAAGAGCTTAATTGTCCGCATACTCTGCGCTTTATTTGAACAAAATCCATTAGGTATAAATAGAGATATTCTAAAAATCCTACCTTATGCGGAACTAAAAATAATTACAAACTCCGTGTTCCTAATAATTTGGCCACGTGGATTTCCCACACAGATTCTTGTCATAAAATTTGAACAAGTCCATGTTACTACCTGTATCTAAAAGCTGCTGCACTGAGTTGCAAACAGTGTAGACCCCGATCAGACGCGTATCCTGTGGACTTTGATCTAGATCTACACTATTTGCCCAGGCCGTCCCGATTCTTCACATTACGAAAACACGCCTATTCAAATACATAGAAAATTTTACCTCCAAAAACTGATAATTTTCAGATAAAAAAACTCTGATATTTTTCATATGTCTGCTCAAAAGATAGATTGTGGGTACTCGTTAGAACCGCCTCGGCGAGGCGGTTCTAACGAGTACCCACAATCTATGTTTTTGAGCAGAAATAAGAAAAATAATGTATACCCCTGTAAACCCCAGTTTTACTATATAAAAGTGGGGTTTAAGGGGGTCAATATTGTATAGGCATGTTTTCGTTATATAGGGTTATTATGGTACTCTCTACGCGGACAGCTAATTAAAAATCTAAAAATTTGCCTTTAAAAACAAAGTACACATAAAAGAACGAAGATCCGACACTCGGTTTTATAAAATCTCTTCATGAGCAGCTTTGTAGTTTGCGAGGCTGCATATGCCCCCACCCCCAAAGCAGCATCTTAAGCGGTATTCGATTTTCAAAGTAACAAGAATGGGCTCAGTGATCCGAAAAAAAAATGAAACTATAATCTACACTGTGGTGAAGTACGGTGAGACGTTTTACGGTCGCCACACGGCACTTACCACCAGCTGCAATGAAGTAAAATAAAAACATTACGAAAACATGCCTATTCAAATATACTGAAAATTTTACCTTAAAAAAAAAATGAAAATTTTCAGATAAAAAATTCTGATATTTTTCATGTTTCTGCTCAAAACATAGATTGTGGGTACTCGTTAGAACCGCCTCGGAGGCGGTTCTAACGAGTACCCACAATCCATGTTTTTGAGCTGAAACAAGAAAAATAATGTATACCCCTGTAAACCCCAGTTTTACCATATAAAAGTGGGGTTTACAGGGGTAAAATTACATAGACATGTTTTCGTGATGATCTAAATGGTTGTCTTAGGAATCATTAAATATGGCATATACGCTAGTATTTTGCGGAAAAAATGTGAGTAGCATTTTGACCACTAACGAGCTCGTTAAGCTAAGTTTTGAACAACCGTGCCTTGATTGCATTACCGTATTTATCCTAAGTATTGGGACACTTTCACTTCTTACTATATTTCATCTAAACCTTGAACAAATCTATATTTACTCGCTGATGTGATGAAAACAATACGAGGGTTAAGCGCAAGACTGTAGCAAGTCAGGCGGTTGTTTTTCCCAATACTTAATCTCCTCACCATGAAGGAGTTATTAAGAATACGACATTTCTTTCTGTAAGCAATGGAAATTTAGCTGCCATTGCTCGTATGAGCAATGGCACCTAAATTTGCATTGTTTACAATGGGGTCAAAGTTGCCCCTAAATAAGGGTTTCAAAAATATGTTTGAGTTACTACAGTCTTGCGCTCAACCCTCGTATAGTTGGTTGAGTGACAAACAGTGAAGATCCTGATCAGACGCCGCGTTTTGCGGCGTCTAATCTGGCTCTACACTGTTTGCTCAGGTCTTTCTGTCCCAATACTTAGGGTTATTACGGTACTTGTCTACGGCCGGGTTCACCATGGTTCCACATTTCTTTCATTTGTAAAGCTATAGTTGAGCCATCATCATAGTCTTGAGAATTTAATTTACATGTTTGCTGTGTTGGTCCTACGATGAGTTTGAGAACGCCTGCTGAGACCGAATAATTATGTGTGGTTTGAACTGCATCAGGAATAACGGTGGGGTGGAGCGCTCGTAGATCCGGGTTAATGCACCCTCACCCTTCCCGCAGGCAGTTATAAGACCTCCACATGGACCGAACAAATATATGATTTAACCACCATGGAAACTGAGGGCGAGGGTTGGGATCGTGTAAAGCTAGTTACCTACCGCCTCCCCCCCCCACCCCCTACATACACACACACCACCCTCACGCCCCCTTATTCATTACTGACCGTTCCAAGGCGGTACTGTCATTGTGATACTTTTTGTTAATTGTTATGTAGTGTGTTTCACTTTCTAATGTTTTCTTTTAACAATGATGTAAGGTAAGTTTAAGATATATTCAGCTGAGTTTTGGTAACAGAGCTGCCACCTTTTCTAAGAAAGAGTTGTCAACGGTGCTTGCCATCTGTTCACTTTGTGGCTGCTTAATTGTATTTGTCTGTCTTTCCCATTGGTGTCGGGGGCTTGATGTGGATCTGATTGTATCAGTTCATGTGTTCACTTATTTACTTCACTATTGACCTTTTAAACGCGGAATTTCTATTGCAGTTCCTCTAGATTTTGTTCGTTTTGTTTTCGTTAGAGTCCTGGTCCCGAGGTTATAAAACTTGTTTCATGCTCAACTCAGCTGAGCTTGAAATTTATCATGCTAATAAAACTCAAATTACTAACCATTGCAAATTCTTTTTTGCTAAACTAGACTGAGCATGAAAATTTCTCTGCTAATAAATATGAAAATGCCAACTATTGTCGGCATTTTCATATTTATTAGCAGAGAAAATTTCATGCTCAGCTGAGTTGAGCATGAAAATAGTTGTATAACCTCAGGGTCTGGGTCCATTTGTTCAAAGCATCGATAGCTTAACGAGCTCGTTAACTTTTGTAGCCAAGATATTTTCAAATACATCGATATTTTGCTGCAAAATGTGAGCAGTTTTTGCTACCCCCCTTTTTTTTCAGCAAAAATATCAATGCGTCTGCCATATTTCAAGACAGAAATTTTAACGAAATCATTTAAGCCGCTTCAAGCCGGTTCTAACGAGTACCCACAATCCATGTTTAGAGCAGGAATATGAAAAATATAAGAAAATTTTATCTGAAAATTTTCATTGTTAGTGGTAAAATTTTCAGTATATTTGAATAGGCATGTTTCGTAATGTGACCCTCCATGTGACAGCACGTAAGTGCAGAGTTCCTTTCGCCTAGCATCGGCTTAGGCGGAACTCGATTTTCAAAGATACGTGAACAACCGAACCTCAATATCTCGAACGCCGATGGCTCGTTTACCATGGATAATTCGAATTCTTTTTAGTCCCTACAAAATTTAACCGATAGCTCAAAAAAATATTTAGGGATTTTTTTTTCTTATTTTATCATGAAGGCAATTCTAATGAGTACACTTAACATACCATTTTTGTGTAGAAGATCGAAAAGATTTCCCTTAAGTATCCCATTTGCTTCCTGACGTGGCGCCATGATTAACCTTCTGTGGCTCGAACTACCTACATCTCGAACAAATTTCCATGGCTCGAGCCATCCATTGAAATTTGACTGTAGTAGAATGGGTTCAATGATTCCAAGTTAAGTATAGACAAAAACAAATTGCACTATGAAGCAGTTTCGCTTGTTCAAAATTTCTGATTTTTTACAATATTGTCATGAGACATCAATAATTTAAACTCACTGGAGATCAGCAAAGCATAGTTTGGTTTATCAAAATTACGAGAATACAGTGCTCTTTTGATATTACAGTTGACTGTCGTTATCTCGACCTCGCTTATCTCGAATAACCACTTATCTCGAAGTGAAAATCTTGTCCCTGCTTAAATATGAAAATCTAACAACAGGTTAAAAATATTGTAGAAAAGAGGAGAAATTGCTCTTAGGAGCAATTTCTCCTCTTTTCCAAAATATTTTCAATATATCTGTAACTTCAAGAGTATATTTGTTAAATGTTGTTGTTCGAATTATTGTTTCCTCAATTCTGCAAATCTGATACGTCGAGGTACGGATATCTCGAAGTATTTCAGAGAATCCGAGATAACGAGAGTCGACTATACATAGATTACACTCATTTTTGGCCATAAATTTAATTGTATGGTAAATATTTACCAAGGATCAGAGAGGACAAATGATCCCAGCGGTCACACAACGTTATAACAACGACGTATCAACGTCGATGCTCGGATCTTGCAAATCACGAATTAATTTTATATTTAGAATAAAATGCAATGCGAAAAAAGTCTTTATGTTTTAATGGGATTAGAGAAATGATAGACTTTTTGCCGTTTCCGTTAAGGGAGGCAGTGTGATTGTGAATATGTCACCTATACGAATACGTAACAGAATGTTACGTATGCGTACAGTTGTACGCATACGTAACAGTTACATATATGTATGAGTGTCACATGTCGAATTTTACTCATGTGCATCTTCACAACTTATGAATTTGTTAAAAAAATCTATACAACTAGATTGTGTGTTTTGATACAGATTAGAAATTTTACATGATAAGTGCTAGGAACGCTATTCTTTCCCAATTAATGCGTTAATCCTTTTACATTATGCCCTCAGGCAAACTGTATAGAGATAGCTCAGATGCGGAGTCTGATCAGGCTCCAGACTGTTTGTCACTTGTTTGTGATGTATGTGATAAACATGAGCAAAGGTCGAGCAATTGTCATTTTATATATGATTAAAAATCCCGTTTACATTTAAAATACTGTCAAAGTAGGGTTCTAGGACCTTAATCACAAATGTGCGTTAAACATTGATTTGTTTTTAGAATATGATAAAAGCAACCGGGATGATGAATAGAGCATATCGAAGTAGCTGAAATGATAACTAAACCATAATTGTAATACTGTTGACTCTCATTATCTCGACCTCGCTTATCTCGAATAACCGCTTATCTCGAAGTGAAAATCTTGTCCCTGCTTTAACATAAAAATCTAACAACAGGTTAAAAGAATATTGTGGAAAAGAGGAGAAATCGCTCTTAGGAGCAATTTCTCCTCTTTTCCACAATATTTTCAATATATCTTTAACTTCAAGAGTCCAATTATATATATATTTGTTAAATGTTGTTGTTCGAATTATTTTTTCCTCAATTCTGATACGTCGAGGTATGGATATCTCGAAGTATTTCAGTGTCCCCTGGAATTCGAGATAACGAGAGTCGACTGTATATTGGACCGCCAGTCACGGTAGGGGTCGCCGACGTCTGGGCGGTCAAGGTGGGAGGAGCATGAGGAAAAATCATTTTTTTTAGAACATTGTCTTGTGACATTTCAGAGCGACCGGTATGATAGGTAGACCGTTATACAGTTAGCATTGTTTACGAAGCAGGGGTCGTTATAGGGTAAAAGTTTGAGACTGCGGGGATATGCGATGACCCACCATTGTCCGGGTGCCGTTCTCTTTATTTATAAACATTTATTTATACTGACCTCTTCTTCATGAAATGAACATGTGTCATATATGTGTGTGGTTCTTACATACCATACAAAAGCTTCGCATAAATTCTCCACGTTACATATGCGTACAGCTGTACGTAAACGTAACACATTAACATTGCCATGTGTTACATATGTGTACAGTTGTATGCATAAGCATACCATATGCTACATATGCGTACAACTGTACGCATACATAGCATATTTGTTACGTATTCGTATATGTGACATATGCAAATTCACAAGGCAGCCTTTGGGATTTTCTGCTTGACTTAATGCACGTCGTCCATTCTCAAAAAGGGTCTACTTTTAAAGGAAGGAATTTGTTCCCTTTGTAGACCTGTTTTCAGAGGATATGAAACAAGATATTGAGAGACTTTGCCCTCCTGGAAAGTGTACTCATTCCCCTTAACTTAAGATATCTTAAAGGTAAACCATTAGATAAAAACAGCGATGTATTGTTAATTATCACAGAAAAAAAATGTTTGATATTTCAAGTCTGATAGTGTGAACAATTGAGAAAATTTTTAAAATGTCGATGTCTTTATTTGTTATGAACCGTTAAATTTAAGTTTTCAACTTTGAAGAAAACTTGTTAGAAAAATATAGCGTCAGTCTGAAAACACTTCTGCAACAAGGTATATCGGAACCAGAATTTTACGGTGACTTAGTGTACAGATTTAGTGATTAATTTGATTTTTGTGTGCATTGACTGAGTTGGGAGCCTTTATGTGAACCGAATTTTTATGTGTTTCTGTATTAAGAGTAGAATCGGGACCCAGGGTGAAGTTAGCTAGCTGTAAAAGTGCTTTAAAAAACCCCGGTGGTTTACTCTACTGACCGTTCTAAGGCGGTGGTCCCGGTGTTAGTCTTACTCTTTATTGCTTTGTGGTTTATTCTTCGAGGCGATTTGTTGTATGTCTTTCCATGTGTCATTTTGTTCCTGTATTTTTCAGACCTTTTAGTATTGCGATTACCCCGCTTGGGGTAGAGAGAGCTAATCTTAGTGCTTTTCGTACGTTTGTTCGATTTATGCTAGTTTGGATTTGTCGGTTTCCTCTTCCTCTTGGGGTCTGGGAAGGGCTGCGGTTTGTGATTGTGGCACTCCCTGGGACTTTTCTCTTACCTTTTTTTGAAATCAGTTTTTATGTGCTTACGTAACGTTAGGCCACATTTCGATTCATTTGGAGGTTTAATAAACAAAAATATTCTAAAATGTTTCTGTGGTTTTATCTAAAGTATAGAACACTAATGCCCCAATTACCATTTTATATAGTTAAAAGTGGGTGTGGGGGGGTGGGGGGGTGGGGGGGTCAGGAGCTTAAAGATTATGACGGCGTTCACGTGATAAACTTGAATCATCTTCATCCTCCTCATCATCCTCATCATCATCCTCATCATCATCATCATCATCATCGTCGTCGTTAAAACGCCTTCTTCTCACAAATTGAAGGAAACTTCCATCTAGCACATGTTGCATCATTCCGCTTTAGCTTGTTAAACTTGAAATAAGCATACAATTATTAGCTGATCTGCGACCATTTGGTTCACCCGCATTCCAGTTATAATAGCTGAAATAAAAGAAAAAGCGGTTTAGAAAAGACACAGGAACATACAGTCACAACGCCAGAAATCGTACAGTCGACCCTCTTTATACCGACACTCGATACAACAACACAATTCTTTATAATGATAATTTGAATGTCACGAAACCTTCGCTCAAGAGGTGACAGGTATTAAGAAATCATGCAAGAATATTGCAATAAAACTTTCAGCAACATATGTTTTGGATATTTGTTAGAATCGCCTCTATGAGGCGATTCTAACAAATATCGAAAACATATGTTCTATGAGGAAGTAAGAATAAAACTTCCTTACATGCCATTCTGTCCATTAAGGATTCTTTACAGCAGCAAATTCATTTTAATGGAAACATTTTTGGGAACAAATGCTGTCGTTGTAAAGAGAGTTTACTATACCTTCGGACATGTGCGGAAAGATTTAAGTCAGCCTGCGCTTACGCGAGTTTGATCAAAATCTTCACTGAGCGCGTTTTGGATTGCCAAGGATGCAAAGTTTCATCATGCGGGCAACGAAGATTCTGACCATAAGGAAAACACGCCTATTTAAATACATAGAAAATTTCACCTCCAAAAACTGAAAATATTCAGATAAAAAACTCTGATATTTTTCAAATCTGCTCCAAATATAGATTGTGGGAAATCGTTAGAACCGACTCGCCGAGGCGGTTCTAACGAGTACCCACAATCTATGTTTCTGAGTAGAAATAAGAAAGATAATGTATACACCTGTAAACTCCAGTTTTACTATATAAAAGTGGGGTTTAAGGGGGTCAAAATTATATAGGCTTGTTTTCGTGATGGTATTGTCGTGTTCAACTCAACTGAGTATTATTTATTTTCTCTGCTATTAATGTGAAAATGCTGATAATAGTTGACATTTTCATAATTATTAGCAGAGAAATGTCCCTGCTCAGCTATCTTTAGCAAAATAGAATTTGCAATTGTTAGTAATTTGAGATTTATTAACAGAACAAATTTCATGCTCAGCTGAGCTGAGCACAAAAAAAAAGAAAAGTTTATAACCTCATCGTTGGGCGCACATGTCAGAAGATACAAACCAAACAGTGTAACCAAGATTTTACCCAGCAGGCATACAACATTCATCAAGACGTCGAATCAACATCGAAATGACGTTGTTTCAACGTTGTGTATCCGCGGGGTGGTCATATTCAGAGCCACATATAGGTTCTGTAGCTTTCTTTAACCCATGTCATGCTGAATAAATGAAGATGCAACACAACTGAGTATTATTTTTTCCTCTGCTAATATATATGAAAATGCCGATAATAGTTGACATTTTCATAATTATTAGCAGAAAAATGTCCATGCTCAGCTATCTTTAGCAAAAAAGAATTTACAATTGTTAGTAATTTGAGATTTATTAACAGAACAAATTTCATGCTCAGCTGAGCTGAGCACAAAAAAGAAAATTTTATAACCTCATCGTTGGGCGCACATGTCAGAAGATACAACCAAACAGTGTAACCAAGACTTTACCCAGCAGGCATACAACGTTCGTCAAGACGTCGAATCAATGTCGAAATGACATTGTTTCAACGTTGTGTATCCGCTTGGTGGTCTCATTCAGAGCCGTTATTTACATAAAACATATAGGTACTGTAGCTATCTTTAACCCATGTCATGCTAAATAAATTAAGATGCCACGCCCACTTCCAATTTTCAGCCAATCATATTACTTGATCAAGGTTTTTTTTATATAAATTCATATACTGAATGATAAACATAACAGATCTAGATCAGTTCAGACGCCAACTGATCTGGATCTACTACGTTTGCAAAGGCAGGGTATATCTAGGTTCAGCAGGACAAGGGTTAAAATATATTTTTGTCTTTATTTATTTCTCTATTATTATATTAATCAACTATCTGCAAGTCTGTTCACTTGTGATGTCATCAGCACGAGGATTGCGTCATGTCATTAAAAAACAAAATGGCATCCTACAACATTGAAAATGCTATTCACAAATAGATTTGGAGATTTTCATGACTGTCATCAGGAAAGTTGGAAGACATAAAGGTGAATTCAAAATATTTGTTTCTTCTATTTATAAATTGTAAATATATAACGTTAAATGATGATACCCAGGAAATGTCGCAATCACGAAGCACAACTTTACCGAGGAACCAAAAGGAAGCAGACATCACAAAAACATGCCCATATAATTTTGACCCCCTTAAACCCCACTTTTATATAGTAAAACTGGGGTTTACAGGGACATACATTATTTTTCTTATTTTGCTAAACATAGATTGTGGGTACTCCGAGGCGGTTCTAACGAGTACCCACAATCTATGTTTTGAGAAGAGATATGAAAAAATATCAGAATTTTTCTCAGAAAAAATTTCCTTTTTTAGTTGTAAACTTTTCAATATAGTTGAAAAGGCGTGTTTTCGTAATACTCGTAGATAAGGAACAAATAATGATAAAAAAAGCACCACATATTAAATCATAGACATACAAACGAAGCAAAATCTGCAACAGAGGAACCGTCCGGAACAGTCAGTGGAAAAACTACTGTGAGGCTTAAACCAGGGTTAAATTTGTAAATTTGTTATTGAAAACCGTGTACTTTGTTCACAAGAAGGTAAAATACGTGCCCACAAAAACGATTATATAAACTATAGATACGAATCTTTGATCCTTACATGAAATGCATATACTATTATGCCTGAAAGTTTAGTTCATGCACTGCAAATGAGCTTTCTAAATTATTTGCCTTTCCACTTTGAATATGATCGACAAAATGTTCTTGCGACTAATTTGTTAATCCTTTTAACTCTAAGTTTCTAAAGTGGACTCTACCATGCTTGACATTGGACATGTACACTGATGCAAATACGGGTTTCAATCTAAAATCAAATAAAGAATGGCAAGCAGTGAGATCATTATAGATCCTGGTGAGATGGCTCGTAACCTGAATCTACGCTGTTTGCAAATGTACCTGACAGGCTGAAAAGGTTAACCTATTATTTTTTCTACTCTTTACAATACCTTGCTACACAGACTGTTTAAATATAAAGTTATTGTTCTTATTGGAGAAATATTCGAACGGTAAGATGCCTTTCACTTGGCGTTTCATAAAAACAACCATCGTTTTTTATCGTTTTTCATTTCAGAAGGTTACACATTCTACTCCTGCAAATCGTCTGTGATGCTTTTCACTTTCTTTAGGCAAACATTCATGTCAGATGTTGTAAGAAATATTGTCAAATTGTGGATATTTCGTTTAGGGGCTAAGTGTGTACAACTCCTTGCTGATTAGTTTCTGTTTTGTTACGAGGAAGACTTCATGTTGTCGCTCACTGCAGAACCCCAAGACAATGTTATATAGGCATTTAATTCAACTTCTATGAATACAGATGACTTGCTTAGTATTGATAATACGTATCTTGAACAAACGACTGATAACCTGTTTTCTATAGAGCATCAACTTAATAACACGAATGCTTCTGTTTACGAAGCTCCCTTTTTAGATTTATATATATGTATATCCATATTAAAAGACACATATTAAAATGCCTTTAACATGAATGTGTGTTATTATTATTATTGCAGTTTCTAAAACTTCACACCAAACAAATAGTATAAGGAAAGTATAAACTGTTTATATGGTGAGTCTAAACATTTTGTTAGTTGTAAATTCAAAGCTTCGAACACAATAAAATTTTATGCAAATACAGTCGACTCTCGTTATCTCGAATTCGAAGGGATTCTCTGAAATACTTCGAGATATCCGTACTTCGACATATCAGATTCGCAGAATTGAGGAAAAACTAATTCGATTAACCACATTTAACAAATATATGTGTAATTGGACTCTTGAAGTTAGAGATATATTAAAAATATAGTGGAAAAGGAGAAATTGCACCTTAGGAGCAATTTCTCCTCTTTTCCACAATATTTTTTACATATTAGATTTTCATGTTTAGGCAGGGAACAGATTTTCACTCCGAGATAAGCGGTTATTCGAGATAAGCGAGTTCGAGATAGCGAGAGTCAACTATATACCGAATTTGCGTATGCGCGATGAATACATAACAATATCCCTTAATCATACGTAACACATATCTCAAACATTACACAGCGTATTTTAAGTATGCGTTTGGTATTAGTTGTTTTTTTTTTTTTTTTTTTTTTTTGTTGTTGTTTTTTACATATAAAGAAGTGAAACAAAGTAAAGCTTAAATGACTCGAACACCGATAGATTGTTATCATGGCTGTTTCGAACACGATTTTAAGTCCCTAGGAAATTCTTCCGATAGCTGAACGAAATAGAAATTTGGGTATATTTTAAGGAAATTTTCGTATTTTATCATGATATGTTATGTGTACTCATTAGAATTGCCCATTATTTTATAGAAAGTCGAAGAAAGTATTTTAATTATCCCCATTCGACTGCTGACCTGGCGCAATAACTAGCCCTCAATGACTCGAACTACCCATATCTAGAACATATTTCCATGGTCACAAAGGTGTTCGAGCCATTGAAGTTTGACCGTACTTGCATTGTATGGTTGCCATCATGAAAACATGCCTATATAATGTTGACCCCCTTAACCCCACTTTTATATAATAAAACTAGGATTTACAGGGGTAGACACTATTTTTCTTATTTCTGCTCAAAACATAGATTGTGTGTACTTGTTAGAACCGCTTCGACGAGTGATGTTTTGAGCAGAAACTTGAAAAATATCAGAATTTTTTATCCGAAAATTTTCAATTTTTGGTGGTAAGATTTTTAGTAAGTTTGAATAGCCATGTTTTCGTAATGAGCTCAAACATACGCTACTTAGGATGTCACTCCGTAAGACGTTGTAAACGTCGATTACGACAATGACTCTGTTCTTCAAGTCGCCTGCACTGAAAGCTTGCTTTAAGCGCTTAGCACTCTAGATAAAAAAAAAAATCAGCAGACGACTTTTTTAAATAATTTTCTTATTTTTTTCCACAAGATAGGCTTTGACCTTTCATGTAAAACAATTTGCATGCAATGTCAAACTCTATTTTCTGAGAAAAAAATAGGAACATACCTAGTACCCTCTTTCAAGGACGTCAGCATTGCTCCTAGGTTCTGGATAGAGACAGCACGTGTCCCATCAAAGTAGTGCTGCCTCATCAAAAAAAACTACGAAGCAAAGAAAACATGCGAAGCTAAGAGAAAGTGCCAACAGCGGTAAGCCAGAGCCAGTGCACTAACATCTGATAATTCTTCGTCAGATCTTTTTGTACAATAGGTAACAAACATTTCAGGGCTAAACCTGGTCTTATCAGTCATCATTAAGGGCAAAATCTCTGCAGTCACCAGATTTAAACATCAAAGAGAACTCAGGAACTGATATAAGTTGCTCATAAGCAGATATGACTGTGGAACACTAACATTATCATATGTCTCAATAGTTCCATAGGAACTATTGGGCTTTTGGGGTTTCTTGTGTTATAAATCGCTCAATAGTTCCAAAATAATTATTGTGTTTATTTGAATGTTCCCTACTTTCATATGCAATATATCAGTCATTAGTTACAAAGACACTATTGTACTTATTCGATTCCCTATTTTCCATTTTCATATGCAATGTATTAGCTCAATAATGCCAAAAGATAGTCAGTTACGAGGGCGAGTAAATAAAAAAACAGCCTGACTTATTTCTGGGTGAGATCGATCTCTTCTTTTTCAATGTAATTGCCCTCTAGAATGATGCACTTGGACCAACGGTGTTCCAGTGCCATCAGCCCAGAACTGAAGAAGCCAGGGTCCTTGTCTCTGACCCACTCCTCAACTGCCGCCACGACCTTCGTTGAACCGGAAATGACGTCCACGGACATCCTTTTTCACGTTTGGGAACAGGAAATAGTCACTAGGAGCTAAGTCCGGAGAATAGGCGGGATGCGGTATTAGCTCGTACCCATTCCGCTCAACAGCATCCATTGCAATTTTGCAAGTGTGTTTGTCCTGTTTGAGCAGAATCCCTTTGGAGAGTTTGCCTCGGCGTTTTTCACGGATCACAATTCTCAATTCGTCGAGCAAATTTGCATAATACGCACCTGTTATTGTACTGTTCTTTGCTAGAAAGTCCAACATAATAACGCCTTGTGCATCCCAAAATACAGTTGCCATCACCTTGCCAGCAGAGGGTTGCGTTTTGAACTTCATTGGCCACGGAGACCCCGGCCTTACACTCTGGCGACTTTGAGCTTTATTCTCTGGCTCATAATAAAGGACCCAGGTCTCATCTACAGTCACCAGACGTGAAAGGAAATCATCTTTCTTTGACCTAAACCGCTTCAACAATGCGCTGTATACTGATGCTCCGGATGCCATTTGCTCGTCGCTAAGGGATTTTGGGACCCAACGGGCTGTTAGCTTGTGCACACCCAAGCGATCATGTAAAGTTGTTGAAACGCTACCATGTGAAATGTGTAATGCATTCGCTATTTCTCCCACCTTAATTCGCCTATCAGAGTACACCAGATCCAGTACTTTGTTGCACATTTCTTCATCGGTGGCATCTGATGGGCGTCTAGACCTGGTTTCGTCTTCTAAATATGTTCTACTGCGTTTGAATTCCCCAACCAAGAATTTAACTTGTGCATACGATGGTGCAGAAGACCCATAAACATTGGTCAACTCGCAATGTATTTCCTGACCTGTTTTCCCATTTAAATACAAGTACCGAATTACAGCACGGTACTCAACTTTTGACGAGAAGCTTACTTTTGCATCGCTAGCCATGTTTGACATTCAATATCTTAGGAGTGAATGACACGATAAGGGTGCAGTTTTGCCCTCAGGCCTAAAACATGTATTGAAACAAGGCATTAAAATCTTGGGTGTCTCGGTCAATTGAAAATGGGATAGGCTGGTTACTTATTGACTTGCCCTCGTAATCAAACACTTTCATCAAGTTATTGTATGTGTATATAAGGAAAACACATCTTTCAAATTACTGAGAATTTGACATTCGCTTCAGTTTTGCTGACAAAGAACTATGGTAAGATTGGTAGATTATCCGTAATGTTTTTCAAAGGCGACAACTTTTGTTAGTTCGTTTTCTTTTTCTGTACATCAATCCTCATCTGAAAAGGAGTCTACTCTAAATTGAAAGTCTTTACTCCTTAAAATTAACCTTTTTCCTGTTGAGCCTGGATATGCCCCGTCTTTGCAAACAGCGTAGTTCTTCAGAAGCCAACTGATCTGGATCTGCACTGTTTGTCATTAGGTATGTGACTTTTTATAAACAAGCTGAAGTAGTCTGATAGAGTGAAAACCATATGTGGACGTGGCATTTAAATTTATTCAGCGTGGCAAGATGTTAAGTACATACGTTATTAAATAAGTGAATGAGCTTTTGTTTTCAATTTATTTGAAAAAAAAAAAAAAAATAAATAAAAAAAAATAAAACAAAAACATTTTTTTTCAAATCTGAAAAGGAAATATATAGAGAATACATCAAGCAAACAAACATTATTGTCCGTATTAGCCATACTGTTGATACTCAAAAAAGGTAAGAGAAAAGTCCAGGGAATGCCACACTCACAAACCACAACCCTTTCCAGACACCAAGAGGAAGAGAAAACCGACAAATCCAAACAATCACAAATCGAACAAACGTACGAAAAGCACTAAGATTAGCCCTCTCTTCCTTAAGCGAGGTAATCGCAATGCTAAAAGGACTGAAAAACACAAGAACACAATGACACAAGGTAAGACATAAAACAAATCGCCTCGCTGAATAATCAATAAAGCAACAAAGAGTAAGACTAACACCGGGACCAACCCTTACACCCCTGAGTGTCTGAAGAGTAGGCTCTTCAATCTTTGAGTTGGATTTATCCGTTATGCACATAGGGGTGTCCATCAAAAATCCAAAACTGAATAGCAAACAGTGTATATCCTTATAAGATGGCTTTTTATGGGCCATCTCATCTGGCTCTACACTGTTTGTAAACTTTGGAATATGTTTTTGTTAATTTTCAGAGAATATAAGTCTTGATATTTCATGTGAATCGTTTAAACAATCATTCATTCCTTCATATGGATATTTGAGACGCAACTTGAGAAACGTACCTTCTGACATGTGCGCTCAACGTAGATTCTAATCAGTCCGCGCATCTGTGCAGTCTGGTCAGTCTTCATTGTCCTCATCATCACGAAAACATGCCTATATAATTTTGACCCCCTTAAACCCCACTTTTATATAGCAAAACTGGGGTTTACAGGGGTATACCTTATTTTTCTTATTTCTGCTAAAAACATAGATTGTGGGTACTCGTTAGAACCGCCTTGGCGAGGCGGTTCTAACGAGTACCCACAATCTATGTTTTGAGCAGATTTATGAAAACTATCAGAGTTTTTTTATCTGAAAACTTTCAGTTTTTGGTAATGAAATTTTCAATATATTTGAAAAGGCGTGTTTTCGTAATGTGAAGACGTTTTACAGCTTGGGTATCCTAAATGCGCCCAGTGAAGATTCTGGGCAGACTGTGCAAATGCGCAGGCTGATCTGAAGTTTTGCTGGGCGCACATGTCCGAGGGTAGGTTCTCTGACGTTGCGGCTCATTTTAATTTTAATAGCGAAGGGTAAATGATTCCATACTATATTTGAGCAAGCGCATGACAAAACCAACAAAATCGCATGTGCGCCCAGCAAAGACTCAGATCAGCCTGGGCATCCGCCCAGTCTGATCAGAGTCTTTGCTGTTCGCTCAATGGATGGCTGACCAAAGCTTTCTTCATGCGGACAGCGAAGACTCCGATCAGACTGGGCTGATCTGAGTCTTCGCTGGGCGAACATGCCACTTTGTAGGTTTTGCCATGTGCTGGCTCATTTATCCTGAATGTTCAGACAGTTACAGTAAAACTTCAATGACTCGAACACCGATGACTCGTTTAACGTGGGTGATTCGAACTCGTTTTTGAGTTCCTAGGAAAATTTCACGATAGCTCAAGAGAACAAATATTTAGGGATATTTTAGGGTTTTTTGTTTTGGAAAAGTATGTGAGTGTTCTCATAGGAGTCGGTTCATGGAGGCGATGCTAATGAGTACACTCAATATACAACTATTTTATAACGACAGAAAGGATACACCTGAATAAACCCCTCGCAATAAAACCGAGACTCCCATTTTCTATCTGAAATGTGTTTTTTGTTTCCAAAGAGGACCTTTTAGATTTTTAACTTCACTGCAGCTGATGTTAGTGCCGCGTGGCGGCCGTAGTACGGATTCCCGCACCTCACCATAGTGCAGATTATATTTTCGTTTCCTTTGGGATCTTTGGGCCCATGGATATCTGCTAACGTATACTCTAGAGGGCGTAAGCAGTGTTGTAAACTTCATTACTGCTTATAAAGAGTCTCAGTAAAACCGAGACCCCCATTTTCTATCTGTTCTTTGTTTCCAAAGGCGACTATCAAACAGCGCAGACCCATATCAGACAACACAGAATGCGGTGTCTGACCGGTTTCTTCAAAGCCATTCATCCAGCAGTTTAAGATACCAACAAGCATTTCACGGACGTATTTGAGTCGCAACTCTCCTTTTTTTTTTTTTTTTTTTTTTTTTTTTTTTTGGTGTCTCTGGAAGACTGTGCTTTGTGATTGTGATATTTCCTGTATTTTTTCAATTTAAGAACATTGTAATGGTAAGCATTTAAGACGAATTGATACAGCTAGTCGATTTTCCGCCTATTTTGTCAAGGGAGTCAACTTTTGCGACTTCCGTTTTACATTCCGGTACATTAAACTCCTTCAGAGAAGGGGTCAACTCTGTAACGAAAGAATGTGCTCCACGTAGGAGCAAGTTCTTTTCTTTTAAATAAGACCTCTTTTTGTCAGAGAGTAAAACAGTTTTGATAGAGTTGTCTACTTTGGCTGTGTATAAAATCCCTTAAGGTTTCAGAATATTTACAGTAAGTACTGTTATTGAGCATATTATGGTATTACATATCACCAAATTTACAAAAATGATTCTTCTTACCTTACAGGCTGTTGGCTGTTCACCCAAATCCAAGTTCCAACACTTGTCGAGTACCTTGCACCTATCCATGGACCATAGCCAGTCGTGCCACGGTCGCTCAACATACCAATCAGGAAGGCATCCGTCGCTTCATCATATGCTTCCGCCAGGTAACCATCTGTATAATAAAACATTCCAGGTAACCATCTGTAAAATAAAACACTCCAGGTAACCATCTGTAAAATAAAACACTCCAGGTAACCATCTGTAAAATAAAACACTGTTATGTAAAATTTAATTAGGAGAATGCGTCTACTAACGGTCTTGGTCCCATGCCACGGTAACAATTACAATTGCATCCACATCACGAAAACATGCCAATATAATGTTGACCCCCTTAAATCCCACTTTTATATAGTAAAACTGGGGTTTACAAGGGTTTACATTATTTTTTCTTATTTCTGCTTAAAAACATAGATTGTGGTACTCGTTAGAACCGCCTCGGCGAGGCGGTTCTAACGAGTACCACAATCTATGTTTTTAAGCAGAAATAAGAAAAATAATATATACCCCTGTATACCGAGTACCGCAATCTATGTTTTGAGCAGAAGTATGAAAACTATCAGAGTTTTTTACCTGAAAATTTTAATTGTTTGGTAGTATAATTTTCAGTATTTTTGAAAAGGCTTGTTTTCGTAATGAGTTGCAGCTACATTATCGTTAAATAACCAGAACGTCCAGAAACGTACCTTCGCGCAGTCTGATTAGAATCTTACCTGGGCGCATTTCGGTTGCCAAGTATTTAGCATATACACCACAACCTCTTTATAACACTATTGTTGACCATTGTCATTTTTCAATATAATCTACACATTTTTGGGATCCATCTTTGAACCGTGTTATATCAAAAACAGTGTTATAACGAACCGTGTTATAAAGAGTTTGTAGTGTATATGTTATTGTTACGAAGTGGTTGGTGTTTCAAACATGGTCGTATAGTTCTGTTGCAAATTTCTTAAGTTAGTAGTTTTGTATAAAATCTCTTTCAACATTTTAAATAATTCAATTTCTAATTTCAATACATAATTGCCTGAATCTCTCCAATCCTAATCAAGCGTTAAGCAAGCCTTATCCGTTATTAATCTGAGGCTAGACATTAAGTAATCGGCTGGTCAGATTCAAAGCTGGACTCTTTATATGTTTTCCCAGCATTTCTCACATTTCTCTGCCCACGTTACTGCATCTGCTGTTAATAGCAATTGTAGTTAAAGTTTGTTGAAGATTAATTTATGTTCATAATTAAATGTAAGAGCTTGATACAAATGTACGACCTATCGACATTTTTATTCAGTTATCTGTACAACCTTAATCTTACTGCCCATCAACATAGTATTATCTATATGAGCTATATGTGTACATCGTAATGTGTATATGGAAAAGAACCTATTCGCCGCGACGTCATGAAACATACACTAGATATGTGCGCCCAGCGAAGAAAAAGGTCAGCCTGTGCAGTCGCGCAGTCTGATCAGAATCTTCCAGGCTGCGCTGATATGAATCTTCGTTGTGTGCACACGCGAGAGGATTATTTTTCAGAAGTTATTTTTATTTATTATACCGTAGTACGTAGGAATCTGAATCAAGCCGATGTCCTGTAAGATCTATGTCCATGGAGACGTCTAACATTGCGCAGATGCAACAGAATAAGCTGGTAAAACCTGAAGGTTTTGTTTCTTTCATTTATTTTGTTTCAGATAAAATAAAAGGGGGGGGGGGGGCGGGCATTGTTTAAAGCCAGGGCCTAGATGTTCGAAACTAACGACGTTTTTAGTTAAAGGCTCCATATTCCTCAAAAATAGACATTTTTTTTATTCAAGAAAGGTTAATTAATTGATATGTAGTATTAATAAGACATAAAAATGTGGCATCTGACAGCCTGTAAAATTTCAGTTAGTCCCCCGTGTTTGAACTGGATCAAAAATGAAATGATTTATATCATATCTCTGAATTGATGTTGCCAACATTAGTTCAGAGATACAATTAAAATCATTTAATTTCAAACACGAGATACTAACTGAAATTTTACAGGCTGTCAGGTGCCACATTTTATGATTGTATTAATACCATATATGATATTTTAAACCTTAAACCTTTCTTGGAAAATAAAATGTCTGTTTTTGAGGAATATGGAACCTTTAATATATATACTCTCTGCTTATCATGCAGACTATATTCTGACATTTATCCAAAAAAGAATGTCTGCATTGTCCTTTTTAAGTCACATACTACGTATAGGTCTTTACACCGCTCAGCGCGTGCAATCTAACATGTGTAATAATCCTGAATATGCCAGGCTCAATAAAACGGTCTCAAATTAATTTGTCTAGATGCCCAGGAATGAAGATTGAATTTTTAGGCTGGGACGACGGACTGCTGTTTCTTAAGTGCTGTATGTATGGGTGTATTTTACTTTACTCTGTATGACAAAATATGGTTAATCAAGATGACACCACTGACTTGATTAAAAAGATAAGTCAGAAATCTTTAGTAGCAAACCAGGCTCAGGCTTATCAGCCAATATACCTAACTCTTGTTTGCTAAAAAGAGTAACAAACAAATGAATAAATTTCACTACTATATTTTTGTTATTTTTCCTATCTCTGTTTCTACATATTTACAATATGTAAAACACAAAGCAAATTACAAAAAAAAAAACACTGCTAAATTTTAAGACTGCAAAAATAACCAAAAATTTTCAGATTAACTGCACTTTGAGAAATAATAAATAATTTTGCAATTTGGTGAAATGCTGCTAAAAAAGGTAAGTCTGAAAAATAATGAAAAATCCCTACAACTTAAGAAAAACCACCAAATATCCACTAAAGAATTTTTGTCTTTTTTCTCTAAAAGTAAATATCAAATTCCACTAATTTTGATTGGGTTTAAGCCAAAATCAGCCAATACAAAAATATCTAGTTAATTTTAGTCCAAAGCAGCATAGATTTAGAGAGTAATCCAAAATGTGTATTGACTTTCAAAACAGCCCAAAAACTGAGCTTTTATAAACACATAGTTCTACCTGCCAACCCCAGCAGGTTAATGTGATCATCTGAAAAAATTAACAAGCTTTTATGACAAATATATGCACTAAATAAACAGTTGTTACAAAAAAATTAAACATGTAAATTCCGAATTAAAATATCTTATAAAAAAAAAAGCAATTTAATGGCCATTGCACAATAGGTTAAATGCCACACTACCTGCTTGACCTAATTTGGTAATGGACTATTCCAAATTAGGTGGCAAAAAGTCAACACAAACATTTTCCAATAAAATCAACTTTTCTAAAACCTTAAAAATTACCGAAGTATGACAATAAGATGCAGGATACATGTAAAAATGTACATATGAAAACTGAAACATGGACACTTTGTAGAAATTACATAATTCTCAATAGTTATATTTCTTCACTTATGACTCAAGAGATCACAGTGCTTTAACATGGACAGAGTATGTGACAAACAAAAAAGTCCTTTAGTAAGAACTTGAATAGAGATACATGTATTTTAAAGACTTTCTAATTATAAGAGTCACAGCACGGAAATTCCCAGGATATTTTTTTCAAATGTCAATTAAAAAAAATAATTTAGTAAATTGAATATTTGAGTATTTTTCTTCAAAATTATGGTAAACAAAGTATGATCAAAACTCAGGTCCTTCACACATGGTTGATTTTCTGTCAGTTTTACAAGAAAGACAGCTTAGGTGACTTTTATAAAACCCCGTCGGAAAAGGAATCTATCCTAAAAAAGAATTTCCTGTTTGCTCCCACTGGCAGCAATTTTGTTTTCCTTTTAGAGTAGACACCCATTTAGAAAGGGACAAAATCAATTTTGCAGAATTGCATCCCCTTTTAGTATATTCATTCCCCTTAAATATGTGAATGGGAAAGTGACAATTTATAAAAATTTAGCATATGGTCGGTGCGCAATGTTATACGAACGCATAATGTTATCAGACTCGAGCGTAAGATAAACAGTTCGTCAACGTCAAAAGAAAACGAATAAAACATAATGATTTGGAAGAGTTTACCTTCTCTCTATTCACTTGAAACTGGATGAACCTTCGTTTAAATCGACTTTCTAACATTTTCATCGACAAATACCGAGTTTACTCTCAACGTTCAGACGCTTTTACGCTTTTCCATGGTTGTTCTAAAAGCTAACAGGTCCATTGCACTACAATCTGTTTGTGTGTGTGTGTGTGTGTGTGTGTGTATGTGTGTGTGTGTGTGTGTGTGTGTGTTCTTCTAGAACTGCTAGATTAGTGTTTACCTTTTCATTCCTGAGTTTCTGAAGTGGAATCTTCCAACCTTGAAATTGGAAGCGCCCACTGATGCAAATAGGGGTTTCAGTGTAAAAATAAAACAAACAAATAATGGCAAAAAGTGTTGCTCCTGATGAAACGGCTCATTGATAGCCGTCTTATTGAGTAAAACAAAAAATATTGAAACTCACCTATCGATTGACAATGAGCCAAGGACGCATCCCAAGTCGTCTTGGTTTTGACGTAAAGGAAACATCTGTCATCGAACTTAGCCCAACCATCTGGACATGTTTTAACTGAAATTAAATACTCAGAAGTTATGCAACATAGCTCAAACAAATGGACACGTTTTGACGGACATTAAACACTCAGATGTTAAGTAACATAACTCAACTAATGTAACATAACTCAACTAAATGGACATGTTCTGACTGAAATGAAACTCCCGGTTGTTATGTAACATGACTGAAACAAAAGGACATGTTCGAATTGAAATTAAACACTAAGAAGTTATTTAACACGACTCAACCAAATGGATATATTCTGACTAAAACTAAACACCCAGTTGTTACATTACATAGCCCAATATTGTTGACGAGTTCTGACTGAAACAAACACCCAGATGTTATGTCACATTACTCAACTACATGGACATGTTCTAACTGAAAACTAACTGTTATGTGACATAACTCAAGCAAATGGATATAATCTGACTGAAATTAAACACCCAAAAGTTATACAAAATGACAACCAAATCACCATATTCTAACTGAATTTAAACACCCTGAAACTAACATAATATACCTTTGGCCGGATATAACACCCCCCCCCCTGTCCCACCCCACCCCAACCCCGAGAGAATTTTGCAACTTAGCGCTGAGTAACAAGAAGAGATGACTTTAAGAATTTGTAATAGAGGGGGAGCTCACCCAATGACACACAAAGTTGAGGCAGGGATTATCAAAACTCACAATGGGTAAGGCTATAGCTCGCCTAACAATTAAATATTCTGCGTGTCTTATTTTCTTTCCACTTTTCTAGTGCCCTAGTAAAAGCCGAGCGACAAGCATTACGAAAACACGCCTATTCAAATATATAGAAAATGTCACCTTCAAAAACTGAAATTTTTCAGATAAGAAACTCTGATAAATTTCATATTTCTGCTCATAACATAGATTGTGGGCACTCGTTAGAACCGCCTCGGCAAGGCGGTTCTAAGGAGTACCCACAATCTATGTTTTTGAGCAGAAATAAGAAAAATAATGTATACCCCTGTAAACCCCAGTTTTACTATATAAAGTGGGGTTTAAGGGGATCAAAATTATATAGGCATGTTTTCGTCATGTATTGCTCTAATTGGATAATTTGACCTATATTCCTTTGTAATGAGGGCGGAACGTTTCGCAGCAGCTAATTTTACACCGTTAAAACAGTTCGCCTTAGTTCTGCTTTAGAACATGCAAACAATAACAAAATTATCCATAAAATACTTTCTTGCTACGATTAATATCAGAATAATATGAATAAAGAATATGTTTGTCATTTCCTACCAAAATAATGATAACATAAAGTATGCTCAGAACGAGGCGCCAAGGTATTTTATGCAGTATTTCATGTCAGACCTGGGAACTTTTCTCAAAGTTCTTCGGATTGTTAGTTGTGAGACAGTCCTCCACAGGTAAACTGCTCCATCTCTTGGATTATTTCCTCTTTGTAGGCAAAAAGCAAACACGACAGTGTGCAAGTATCAAGGCAGCATTTTTCAGGACAAGATGTTTGGTGTCCCTATAGCATCTGAAAAGACCGAAAGTCCTACAACTAAGATCATGTTTCTTGGAACTCGAAATGTACTCTAAAGAATGGGTATTCGCATTCCGAAATCTAAACTTTTCAGAAGATCGAAGATATGTTGTTGCGTGAAAAGTGCAACCATCATTTGATTCCATTAATTTTGCTTGTCAGGCTGCCACACCTGAAAGTCTATTCTACAGTCGACTTATCAATTCCACCTGTTGAATGACTAATTAATATCAGTATCTTTGCATTACCTAAGATATGCAAAGGACCTTAAGTTCTGGCTTCATTTCTACAAACACTTTAACGATATCTCAGTGTTCATTGATAGATATTGGGTTTGTGATGAGGATAATCAGTTTTTCACGGACAGTGCAAGTGATACCAACCTTGGTTTCAGTGCTTACTTTGCGGAAAACTGGTATTTTGGGTGAGGCCTCAATCCTGGGTTGATTAGGCTATCTTAGATGACATCACAGTACTAGAACTTTTTTCCAATCTTAGTATGTCTAAGGGATCAGGAGCTTCACAATAAAAAAGCTGTTTTTTTAAAAATGATAACTTGGCAGTTGTGCACATTGTAAATTCCATGACTTCTAAGTCTGACAGAGTAATGACCACTTTGAGGGCATTTACGTTACAATGATTGCATTTAAATATTGTGGTAAGAGCTCAGCATGTCAGTTCCACTTTCAACCAGATTGCAGATTTTTGACTCGCTTTTAATTTCAGAAATTCCATCATCCCATACCAGATACAGACCCATTTCCAACACCAGTACCCAACCAAGTTTAGAACATTTCGTAATTTCTCCAATTCTGCTGGCAGCATAAAATGGTAAGAGAAAAGTCCAGGGAATGCCACAATCACAAACCGCAGCCCTTCCCAGACACCAAGAGGAAGAGGAAACCGACAAAATCAAACAAGCACAAATCGAACAAACGTACAAAAAGCACTAAGATTAGCTCTCTCTTCCCAAAATGAGGTTTGTTTGTGTTGAGGCTTTACGACCTAGTCAACCCAATGGGGTCATGTCGAGCGCGGTCAGTTTACCTAACCACACGTATACTGGGCAGGCTTAGTCCTCTAAGCGGTTAACCAGTATTGTACACATTCTTTCGCCAGAAACTGACAACTGTCCTTCTTGAATCAGCGGAAGGGAGAGAATGACCATAGAAAATATTTCATGATCAATCTCCACGAAAGAATGTTGCCGACCTCGGCGGGGGCTGAACCCGCGACCTCCTGGTCTCCAGTCGGACGGCGCATCCAACTGAGCTACCGAGGCCGGCTGCCCCAAAATGAGGTACTCGCAATACTAAAAGGATTGAAAACACGAGATAAAAATAACACAAGGTAAGACATAAAACAAATCGCCTTGTACAATAAACCACAAAGCAACAAAGAGTAAGACTAACACCGGGATCACCTACTTAGAACAGTCAGTAGAGTTAACCACTGGGGGGGGGGGGGGGGGTTAAAGCACTTTTACAGCTAGCCAACTTCACCCTGGGTCCCGATGCCACTCTTAATCACAACTAGTAAAACAGGAAGCAAAATGGGCAGCTGTTGGAGATGACCAAAATGCTAGCATCACAACACACACACACACACACACACACACACACACATAATTATGCCAAGTAACGTTATGCACCGAGGAGCCGTCTTGGCGAAACATGTTTGCTCTAAGAAGATATTGTAAATAAAACGCAAAAACTGCTGTGGCATGTGAAGTCAGTTCTTTTTTCGCATATATATATATATATATATATATATATATATATATATATATATATATATATATATATGTATATGTATATGTATATATATATATATATATATATATATATATATATATATATATATATATATATATATATATATATATATATATATATATATATACAAAGTAAGAACAGCATTAGGACCACCACCTTAGATCGGTCAGTAGAATAAACTACCGGGATTTTAAAGCACTTTTACAGCTAGCAAACTTCACCCTGGGTCCCGATGCAACTCTTAATACAGAAATACATAAAACTTCGGTTCGCATAAGGCTCTCAACTCAGTCAATGCATCAAAGCGAAAACATAAAAATCAATAATAAACAAAGACTCATGGCTAATTCTACTGTATGCTAGAGTAAGTAAAAAAAAAGGTAAGAGAAAAGTCCAGGAGTGCCACAATCACAAACCGCAGCCCTTCCCAGACACCAAGAGGAAGAGGAAAGCGACAAATCCAAACAAGCATAAATCGAACAAACTAGAAAAGCACTAAGATTAGCTCTCTCTTCCCCAAGCGAGGTAATCGCAATGCTAAAAGGACTGAAAAACACAAGAACAAAATGACACAAGGTAAGACATACAACAAATCGCCTCGTAGAATGAACCACAAAGAGTAAGACTAACACCATTACTTGAACCACGGCGGGCCAAGCCAAAGACATATCGTCAAGCCCCAACCAACTGGTTAATGTTTTACGAAGAGGCCGTCGTTGAATCTCCGACCCGAACCGTCGTCATGCTATGAAAGAGTGAAGCATAGCCATCAACAATGATTGGGTTGACAACTAGACATGCAGTCTGCCGCATAATATCAAGGCTATAACCAACTCTTTTATAACGGTTAATACGTTTTCTGAATTGCTGCGAAAAGTTAGATTTTCCTACATTTTTTCTAAATCTGTACACTAAGTCACAGTAAAATTCACAGTATAAAATTTCGAAAACGCCTTACGAAGTTTAAAATAAAGATATCCCTGCCTAAGAAGTTTGGCAGTAAGCGCTTTATAACGGCAGTTAAGTCACTAAAATTTGAAGAAGAACTGGCGAATCTAATAGACTGAGATATGTATACCTCATATGAGGTACGCCGGGGGACATCGCCATCCAGGAAAGGGAAATTGACCATATCAAAATCAAAATCGTCCCGTTTATCATAAATTTTGGTGGAAACTGTACCATTAGATATACATAGATTCAAATTAAAAAAAAAAGATGCCTCGGTATTGGAATAAGTTGTTCTATTTAATTTGAATTCTGTAGGGTATAAGCCTAGCTCAAAATTTAATTTGTATACAGAACTGTATTATAAGCTTTTGATAACTTTATAGGCATTTACAATTTGTCTAATGCTTGCCATCATCACTCTTTTCATATCTTGTTGCTTTGATATGGATATGCTCTTTTAGGAACCTCAACAGAAGTGTATGGAATAATTTGTCACCACAAACTACAAAACCTGGAAGACCCAACAGCTTCTTTATTGTCAAATAAAGCTGTAGGAAGGATGTAGACAGATGAGACATAGTCGTGATTTGCGTGCGCTGATTACAAAAAAAAGGTAAGAGAAAAGTCCAGGGAGTGCCACAATCACAAACCGCAGCCCTTCCCAGACCCCAAGAGGAAGAGGAAACCGACAAATCTAAACAAGCACAAACCGAACAAACGTACGAAAAGCACTAAGATTAGCTCTCTCTTCCCCAAGCGAGGTAATCGCAATACTAAAAGGACTGAAAAACACAAGAACAAAATGACACACGGAAAGACATACAACAAATCGCCTCGTAGAATAAACCACAAAGCAACAAGGAGTAAGACTAACACCGGGACCACCGCCTTAGAACGGTCGGTAGAGCAAACCACCGGGGGGGGGGGGGGGTGGGGAGGGTTAAAGCACTTTTACAGCTAGCTAACTTCACCCTGGGTCCCGATGCTACTCTTAATACATAAATACATAAAAATTCGGTTCGCATAAAGGCTCCCAACTCAGTCAATGCATCAAAGCGAAAACATAAAAATCAAATAAATCACTATAATAAACAAAGACGAGTACTCATGGCTAATTCTGCTGTATGCCAGAGTAAATGAAAACCAATAGTTGAACCACGGGGGGCCAAGCCAAAGTCTATTTCAATTAGAATTTGTCCTGTACTTCCAGATGTCTGTTTCTCTAGGTATAAAGGCTACATTTTAAGGCAGTGTACATGCTTGCATATCGGAATTAGCCGTGAGTACTCGTCTTTGTTTATCATAGTGATTAATTGGCTTTTATGTTTTTGCTTTGATGCATTGCCTGAGTTGGAAGCCTTAATGCGAACCAAAGGGTTTTATGTATTTCTGTATAGACAGTAGCATCGGGACACAGGATGAAGTTGCCCGGCTGTAAAAGTGCTTTTAACCACCGGTGGTTTGTTCTACTGACCGTTCTAAGAAGATGGTCCCGGCGTTAGTCTTTCTCTTTGTTGCTTTGTGGTTTATTCTACGAGGCGATTTGTTTGTTGCCTTGTGTTGTTTTGTTCTTGTATTTTTCAGTCCTTTTATGTCTGCGATTACCTCGCTTGGGGAAGAGAGAGCTTATTTTAGTGCTTTTCGTACGTTTGTTCGATTTGTGCTTGTTTGGTTTTGTATGTTTCCTCTTCCTCTTGGTGTCTGGGCAGGGCTGCAGCTTGTCATTGTTGAACTCCTTCGACTTTTCTCTTAACTATGAGTAAGTGAAACAATTTTCACACGTTTCATCCATGCAAGCAGGTCTTTGCATATGTGCTTGTAACTGAAGGACCTCAAGCACTGACAATTTCTCTCAGATTTTCAAAATCAAATCAAACTCCCGTGACGTCACTTTGCATCCCGATATCAGGTGATACAAATCTATGTTGTGTTATTGCTCTTCAAAAGTACATACACATTGCCACCGCCCACAGCCCTGCACCCCCCCCCCCCCCCCCTGCCCTCGGCTTCCCTTATTTTTTCAACACCAGGATTGTTCTCTCTTAACACGCAGCCAATTCATCGGTGTCTTCAACCAACCTATTAGAACATTGGGTTTACCAGCACAAGTATTTTCATCACACTCCTTGCATATTCGGCGGGCCTCGGATTTTGGCCTCTAGCGGGGTCCCTACTCTTGTTATCAAACAGCTCAGTCGATGGAAATCTCTTACAGTTGAGAGATATATTCGATTATAATTCATTATTTTATATTGTAAATAATTGCTTTAACTCCCTAACAAATATTTGGTTAATCGGATATTCCTTAATTTAACACATTTAGGAAGATATAGGCGATCTTGGTGGATCATTCAACTTTGGCCTGACAGGAAAGAAAATACAGTCGCTTGGCACGGGAGGAATGCACTGGTATGATTTAATACCAAAATTTCAATGCATGATGCTTTTAACTTTATGCTGAAGGAATTTTATGGAAGTTACACATATTGGAGGAATTTTATGGAAATTATTTATGGACGATGCTTTAGAATCGTATGGTTATAAAATTATATTTGGTGTGTTTTCTAGTCTGAAATGGAAGTAAATAAAAACTCTCTTTATGACAGCATCCTAAATTGATACGGAAAAGTGCCCACTTCCGCGACAATCCCAATTATTTTGGGGCTTTCAAGCATTTGGACTGCTGTGGGACTGTATTTTCATCTGATCACAGTTTTTTTTATCCGAACCTAAAATCTGACCTTTTAATTTTGAAGAAGACCGTAGATTAGTAGTGAAATTGATGCAAGAGCATCCAGCATTAAGTAGTTTCGATAGATGCTTGCATTCACATGAAAGCATCTTTGTGAAACGGTAGCTGCAGGGAGGCAACTGTGTCCTAAACAGCAGTCCCTTATTCCTTTTTGTCTACGCCCATGGGCGTAGACAACATACGGTTAGGATGGGTCAATTAATCAACAATGCACCATTGACCTTATGTGTGTTGTCTGCGAGTAAAACTCGGACTAGATATAACACTGACTAGAATAGAATAATATTCATTGAAACATCTATCTATACAAACGGTTTTCTCCATTTGCGTGCACTTTTTCGGCGCACTGCAAATATGTAGATATTCTAAAAGTCTACTGTTGCAGCACTTTATCAAAGGTAATGGGATATATATTAAACTTGACAATTTCACTTTTAAAGTGGGTGGATGCAATAAAAAAAGCTAAGCGTAATTTATAGCATTCCCGAGAGAGCGTCACAAAAATTTGATATTCGTATTGAACGGCTTATCAACGCCGACGGCGTATCATTGCCGTGCATATTAAGGTTACTTTGTAGGTTTTGCTGGTGTTGGAAATGGCCGATTCTTCCTTTAAGTTTTCAGCCTTTTTCTTTTTCTCAGTTTACTTCTCTGTAAGCTTTACATATTGGAAAATGTCAGCGTAAATATTCCTTATATTTTTTAAGAAAGCGTAGGATTTTTTTTTTCTCAACGTAGAATTTCCATTTTTTATCCGGTTGTGTTTATGGACTTGAGGAAATAGGTTTCTTTTCTCCTCGCCTTACTGCAATATCTTCTCAGTTATGATAGGTTCAAGAAAAGTACAAGAACATTGGCTATCGTACGTGATGGCAAGCGGTCAATTCGTTGTCCAGTGTATTCGCACCCATGTCATCTCTTAACCACTTGAAATGAACTCGTCCCAAAGCAAAGTCAACTGGTATCCCATAGAAAACAATTCGTAACCAATTCAAAGTCAGTGCCTTGATATTCTGTAAGTTGTTTTTAATGTACGTTTGCATTAGTTTTAAAAGTATTATTGATAATGGTTTATATGCTCGTTCATGTTGTACTCATGTCAGATGGAAAAATCGTGTTCCGTTCTATTAGCCTAGTAAACGGGCGGTCCGTAGTTTTATGGCGTAATTCAATTACTAGACCCAAAGTTTCAATTTAACACTTTTCTGTGTTTATTTTTTTCGGCGTTCTTTTTGTTGTATTTTCTAATTCATAGTGTGCAAGCTCGGAAACAATAAAGATTAAAAGGCAGAAACTTGTTTTAAGTTCTCAAGAAAATTCCAAGCAGAAAAAGCATTTTAGATAGGCGAACGATAGTGTACCCTCACTCCGTGTACGTATGACCGACATACACTTACTATCGGGTATTCAGAAATCACGGACCCCGCCCATCGTGGCCGACAAAACTGTTGGTCTCCCTGGCGCCTCGGGCACAGCTGCGAGTAACTGTAAAATTTAAGCAGAACATGAGTTCGTTATGCGACCAGGTTGGGTATGTTCCACAAAGTTGGAGACACTATCTCTACAGAACTGAAATATTGCTGACTTGGCTATAATACAACACATTTGTTTTTATTAAAAAATCCAGTGTAGTCAAAATCAGTGCCAGTTAGATCTTACTGCAGAGTTAGAAACAAATTAGACATCATTATTTATTTTCAGTTACTGCCTATGTTCTCGCGGGCATATTAGCAGGCCTTCAACACCTGGGCAGAAACAGTACTAAGCAATTCGAATAAAGTGTCTTGCTCAAGGGCACAACAACTGGTGCTCGCTGGGGTCGAACTCGCTAACTCTCGATCCTGACATCACAGTACTAGAACTTTTTTCCAATCTTAGTATTTGTCATAAAAACTGACTATTGTAATTTCTGAAATCTGGTCTTCAACACCTGAGCCAATTAGGAAAAATCCTCTCCTTACCGCAATATCTTCTCAGTTATTACAGGTTCAAGAAAAGTACAAGAACATTGGGCTATCTAACTGTTTTTATCAATTTGATACGGATCACATAATAAATGAGGACTTCGTCTTACAATTAGAGCCTTTATACAATTTCAGGGGCCATAACTCTTGTGTGTAATACAGTATGACCAGTTCAAGAGCTGAAACCAAAACTTTTGATTGTCTGATATTTGATGCAGTTTGGTGAAATCAAATAGTACATGGCTACATGTATATACAATGTATACCAGTTTGGTACAGATCAGACAATGAATAATGCCTTCAGTGTACACGTAATGTTAAATTAGTGATTTTACACCATTTCAAGGGACCATAACTCTTGTTTATGTGATAAAATATGACTAGTTCAATAGTTGAATATAGTTCGTTTGATTATCTTATACTTGTTGCAGTTAAATGAAAATCAGATAATACATGAAGGCTATAGTGCCACACAGGATTAAAATCTTTGATTTTCCGCTAATTTTGGTCAAGGAAAGTAACTACGAAACAAAATTAACTTAAATATATTATACGGAAATTGATCTTCAACGATTGAATGAGATTCAGTATGAATCGTCCCCACCCCACCCGAACTTCCTTTAGTTCAATTAAGTTTTTTTCAATACATTTAGACAAACAATTAATGCCTTCGCTAATCAGCGTTTCTGAAACTTTACAAGGTAAATTCTATGCGTTTGTGTTTTTTCACTTAATTTAATATTAATATGTTTCCCCCCACCCCCACCCCCCCCCCCCCCAAAAAAAAAAAAAAGAAAAAAAAAAGAACAGATGGCAAATTGAATAATAATCAGAATGTTTATAATTAACAATATAAAAACGATCTGTTTTAAAATAATAATGGCCTTAAACATTTTCTCCTCTGGCTACTTTTGAATTGTTTTGCCTCCTTCTGTGGTTGCTGCAGAGTGACAGAGACGTTTAAATCCTTCATCTTACTTGCCTGTTGATTATAGTAATTGCGTTCATTTTATCATTTTCTACCTGTTCTATTTTCAGAAACACATTAAATAGATGAAAATCCACAGTATTTTAATGTTTCTGTTTTATATTCAGTTAGCCACATATAAGTCATTACCATATCTGAAAGAACATTAACATCTCACGAAAACATGCCTATATAATTTTGACCCTCTCCATCCCCATAAACCCCATTTCTATACAGTAAAACTGGGGTTTACAGGGGTATACATTGTTTTTCTTATTTTTGCTCAAAAACATAGATTGTGGGTACTCGTTAGAACCGCCTTGGCGAGTCGGTACAAACTAGTACCCACAATTTATGTTTTGAGCAGAAATATGAAAATTATCAGATAATTCTATCTGAAAATTGTCAGTTTTTGGAGGTGAAATTTTCTACCTGTTTGAAAAGGTGTGTTTTCGTAATGTCTGTTCTCGTGGATATTATTTTTTTAATACCTCATAATATCAACTCTTAAGGAAAATAATTCATTGGATTTTTTTTTATTCCTGTCCAGATAGTAATTCAGTCTCGGTTTCGGGTTTTGGTTTGTGATGTTCACACCCCTTCCTTAGGGACATATTGATAAATGTATGTCATTGAAACATCTGTCCGTCCATTTGCTAACAGCAAAAAAGTTGCTTTGAACATGTTCAATCTCTTTAAAATATAAATTCATGTTTAAAAACTGTGATAATGTACTTTCATATTTAACAGTTTGTACAAACACTTCCATCTCAAACCTTTATAATACCACTTGCAATATATATATTGTTTAGGGACAAAATCATTCTTATGCCGCGCAATTTAATTTGCTGCATTACAGCAAATATTTAGCTTGTAACTACTAATTATAGTTTTGATGAGGTATGCCTAAAACGTGATGTGAAATTAGCTGTAAATATTTTAATGTGAGGGTCATTTTCATTTAGACGAGATCTCATTTAGACCGCTCCAATTCACCCTTTGCATTTTGGAATTTAGCCGATTTAGCCAAGATTTGTATGTAAAGAACCCAAGATTATTATCTCTGCGAAGCGTAGACCAAGCTTTTTGGGAAAGCTTATACTTGTTAAATATACATACTGCTGTCAGTTTTACTATTTCAGGCATAACATGCCAGTTGACATTGAGGCCTATGAATTATTTCGTTTTAACCCTTTTGTGCCTAGCGTCTGATAAAAGAGACATTGACACACAGTGTATACCCAGATCAGACGCGCGGCGCTGATCAGGGTCTACACTGTTTGCAATAAATACATGATCTCTATAAAACGGTTATAATAAAATCCAACCATAACCTCTTCTACTGGAAAAGGGCCAGTCCAAAAGGTTGAGGTAGCAAAGTCCACTCGGCATAAAAGGATTAATTACAAGGTTACTCGTATGGAACTTTCTGACATTGCATCTAGAGCACCCTTGTAATCTGAACAAACGAGATTCTTTTCAAAAACTGGCAGAACTTTATTTAACAGAGGATGATGAAGCAACTCTAACTAACAAGTGCTATTATTATTATTTATTTATTTTGGTTTAGTGGGCAGGTGTATACGTACAATTGCCAACCATTTATACTCAAGCAATGACAATACAAGAGCTGCCAGCTGTATGAAAACTTCGGCTTTATCCAAAACATTTCGTCGCTGGGCGGCGGAATAGAGCGACCATTGAGTGGGCGCCGTGGTGAGCTATCAAACTGCGCTATAAATTTTGGTCATTCAAACCTGTATATGATCTGCGACTGGTCTTCTTGCCTGGCTAGGCAAAGAGGCCTGACTCAGGTCATCAGAAGTCAAAATCAATATTGATATAAAAATTGCCCGATTCATGCACGACTTTAATATAAATACAGACGTGGAGGGTCTGCAATAAGGCAGTCATCATGGATTTTATATTATAATGAACTTTATGCTGGGGGAATTTTATAGAAATTAAATATTTTGGAGGAATTGCATGGAAATATAAAGGAATTTTATGCCGGAGGTATTGTACAAAATTATTTTTTATGAGGAATTTTATGGAAATTACATATTTTGGAGGATTTTTTATGGACTATGAAATATCTTTATGCTGGACGAATTTTATGGAAGCTACATATTTTGGAGAATTGTTTGGAAATTATTTATGGATGCTCTTTTTGAAGTGTATGGTTAAGAAATTATATTTGGAGGAAATTTATAAATTTATGTTTGTACAGGACCATTGAAATGAAAATAATGAGTTTGTCGACAAAAAAATCATTAAATAAATCGTGCATGCATTGAAGGTTAGATCATCATGGCGTCCGTAATGGCCGCTTAATCTAGTCCAGGGAGGCCATAAAAATTCCTCTACAAGACTGATGGTGTTCGTCTCTAATTATGTCGCTGAACTTCTGCTGAAGGGCAATATCTTGTGTAATCTTCGTGAGTGTGTTTTCTAGTCTGAAATAGAAAAAAAATCTGTTGAATACTTATATGCGTTTTTATGTCAGCATCCTGAAATAATCATTGGTCTAATTTATTTCATCTTATATGAAGTCTCGTCAACGAGAATAACGACTACCTTTTAATTTGAGGTCAAATAAGATGGGTTTACAATAATCGTTCAGAAGATGCAAAATAGTTATTGAAAAATTTCCCGTGAGTGATTTGCTTTATTGAACGCCCTGTTTGCTTTGTTTTTCTTCGTTTAGTTAAATATACGTGTTATCCGTCATAGTTTTACACTCCCTCTTGGTATTATTGGAAGGTTATGTTCGGTAACAATGGCACTTCTTGGGCACAGTCTTTAATACTTGCGCCTATACACCAAGCTCCAACTAGACTAATAGGGAGAAATTTATTCACTTTGGAGCTTATTCTTTCCCTTTGGAGCAAACCTTGTCCAGAACGGTGCCAAAGCAATTCAAACGAATTTATTTGCTTCTCCTAAAAGTATAGGTAATTCCCTTAAAATGTTCTTGGATTAATAATTAAGAAGCATAACAGAGCCAGCGCACAATTAAACCAGCAATAGGACTTGTGCGACCAGCACAGACTTAGATCAGCCTGCGCATTCGCGCAGTCTGATCAGAGTCTTTGCTGATCGCATGTGCCTTCTATAACCTCCAGGCTATCCAAAGAGGGATGAACGAGGACCCTTGTCATACTGAGTGAATGTACAGGCTGATTTGAGACTTTGCTGATTACACAGGTCTTATTGTAGGTTTTGTTGTGCGCTGGCTCAAAATACCTATACATTTCCAGTGGAGTTTTGCATTGCAAGTCCCATATCCGCGGCGATCCCCATTTACTACACCGTTGAACTTAATGAAAACATCCTCGTTTATGGACCCTTCACTATCAGCTTGTCCGGCCAGGGAATAGAGACACATTTCATGACAAACTTCCTCATCTAAACCTGCATTGTTAGTGATCTTCACATACTGGTTTCCTATCAAAAACGTTGTCTTGCTTACAGATGGAGCCAATGCGCCAGTAAAAGTCTTCAGTAAGCGACCATCAGGTAGACACTTATCACTGCCCCATATCCTTATGTCTTCACCTTCATTGTCAATTTCGGCATCATTTTCCTGGTGGTAATAATCCCCAGCTTTAAAACAAAGCAAGAAATAAACTGCTTAACTATAAAAATGCTCAATTAACTGTTTCACTGAAAAATAAATGGTAAAAAAAATAGAAAAAATGCAAGTCAGCCAATAAAAATATAAAATAATTAGATACTTTATAGGTTTGTTGCGCCCTGTCTGATATTGTAATCACCTTTTTGGGGGAGAGGTACATTCTTTACATACTTTGATTTTTATTGCGTGGCACAGTTCTCCTCTTGGTGTAATTTGTAGACTATATTTTATGATTGAAGTGCATGGATATTATCTTCACTAGTGTATGTCTAATCAGGCCAAGCTTTTTACGTTTATCGCTTTACAAAGTCATTACGAAAACATGCCTATTCAAATATATAGAAAATTTCACTTCCAAAAACTGAAAATTTTCAGATAAAAATCGCTGATATTTTTCATATTTCTACTCAAAACATAGATTGTGGGTACTCGTTAGAGCCTCCTCACCGAGGCGGTTCTAACGAGCCACAATCTATGTTTTTGAGCAGAAATAAGAAAATAACGTATACCCCCGTAAACCCCAGTTTTACTATATAAAAGTGGGGTTTAAGGGGGTCAATATCATATAGGCATGTTTTCGTGATGTGGAAAAAATGGCAGGCAGCCACTGACTAAGTGTTTATATGGAGGCTGCATAATATTGCTGAAAATAAATGTTTCAGTGATTTGCGATTGTTAGCTCATATATTTTCTGCGAAAAAAGTGTTTCATGGAAATAGATGTAGGTTGGCATGAGGAATTTTTTTGTTGTAGTTTATTTTCGCTTTATTCCTTACGACTCAATGCAATGGTGTCTGGTATTTTCTTAATACTGGTTTTAATGTCTGTAGTTTTAAAAGATTTCACTTTCAAATTATTAAGTTCTAAATGTACTGATGGTTTACTATATCTTTGTCACAACGATTCACAGCGATTTAATTGTTGATCAGTGTCTTACGTGTTAAAGGTTTGTTATGCATAATCGTAGTGAACGGTTTTCAAGAGAAAGTTTCTGGAACAGGATATGACATTAAAACACCACTGCTTGGAGAACAGAACGAATGAATGAAGAGAGCAGGTATAAACCATAACGAACTACAAAAATATATACCGCTCTGGGACCACAACAGTAATCCGTTGAGAGGGCATAACCACAATCACGAAGCACAGACTTCCTATTGCACCGAAAGACGAGATGAGGAACAAACAATAAAAAAGCAACATATTTGCATTGACTGATTGATTCGTACGACTGAGAAAAGACTGGAACAGAGGGATCGACTCGGTACAATCGGCAGAAAAATAAAAGTACAGGGGATTTAACTACTACTTTTCACCTCTTTACTTCTGCTCCAAATTAAGCAAAGGTCTGTACGTCATTAGTGAACCATCATAGTAAAGTACCAAAGTACATAATCACAAGCATAACACTATGATAAAATCATGCCGTGTACACAAAAGCGATTTAAAGCAAGAAATCAAGTAAATTACAAGTATGATCACAGATATCGGTAGCCAGGCGCCAACATTCTGAAACAGATGAAAGAGCTGTTATTCAAAATGTGGACCAAACCTACCTAAGTGCAGTTAAAGAGAAAAGCAAAGTTATCGACACATAGCGAATATCAACCAAGCACTCAATTTTCCGAAGAACATTTATGTTGTAACATATCTTTGTATCGACTGAAAAGTGTTCCGTAATATTAGAGTATTAGCAACATTTTTATAGACTAAGTAACCATAATTATCAGGTTCCGATACACCTTCGCGCAGAAGTGTTTTCAAATCAACTTTAGATTTGAAGGTCAATTCATAATACAAGATTTATTATACCGGTACGCAAGTTCTATTCTAATTATTAAAGTGAATGACTTGTCTATCAAACGAATCAGCTGAAAATGTATTCAACATAGGATTTGACACACGAAGAATATTACAATCGGACAGAACAATGGTTACAAACCAAACGAACTACAAACCAATCAAACAGAACAAGAGGACAATAAACAGGATAAAACACGAATCAGGACCTACAGCGGTTTGCCACAAGATCCACAAAGAACAAACATTACTAAATCCATCGCCTTAGAATGGTCAGTAGTAAAAACTCTCGGGAGTTTTAGATTGATTTTTGGACGTTTATTTATTTATTTATTTATTTTTAAATCCGTCCTTTAAAATAGCGATGTCCGGGCGGGCGGGCGGGCGTCTGGCGTCGTCTCAGGTTTACCTTTTGGTTACTATTTTGGTTAACCTTTATTCAAAGTTGTATGTTGCCTTTATTCTTCGGCGGATTGCTTTCATATTTGCTAGGGATGAAGAGGAGGATCAGTAAGTATGTCACGTGCAAGAGAGACAATTCACTTTGTTCGTTATGTCTTATCACCCCTGACATCTGAGGTTTACCTTTTGATTAACCTTTTTACAAAGTTATATAACCTTTATTCTTAATTGGATTGCTTTCATATTTGGTAGAGAAGAAGGTGAGGACCAGTAGGCATGTGGTGTGCAAGAGAGACAACTCTGACTTTCTCCGTTACGCACTTATCTCCCTTGACATCCGAGGTTTACCTTTTGGTTAACCTTTTTTCAAAGTTGTATGTTACCTTTACTATACAGTGGATTGCTTTCATGTTTTGTAGGGATAAAGAGGAGGACCAGTAGGCGTGTAGGGTGCAAGAGAGACAACTCTCACTTCCTCGGTGAGGCGGTTCTAACGAGTACCCACAATTTATGTTTTTTAGTAAATATAAGAAAAATAATGTGTACCCCTATAAACCCTAGTTTTACTATATAAAAGTGGGGTTTAAGGGGGTCAAAATTATATAGGCATGTTTTCGTGATGTTTTATGTTTTGTCCTGATCCTTATCTTATTGTTCAGTTTAGTGTCTAGCATCGTGCTTACCTTGTTGGGGAAGAGGGGGCTTTTGTGCTGATCTTTTCTATTGTCTTTGGCTTATCGTGCTGCTGTCTTTCGTGGCTTGTTTGCTATTCCTCTTGGTGTAATTAGTAGGCTATGACCTGTGAATGTGGCTGTTTCTAGACATTTTCTATACCCACTTTATTCTGGTTTCCTAAGCTTTTATTGTCGTGTGGCGGCCGTAGAATGTATCCCCGTACTTCACCATCATGCAGATTATATTTTATTTCATTTGGGCTCACTGAGCCCATTGTGGTATCTTTGTAAATGGAGTTCTGCTCATGTATACGCTAGGAGACGTAAGCAGTATTGCAAACTTCATTACTGCTTATGAAGATCTCAGTAAAACCGAGACTCCTATTTTCTTTCTGTAATGTGTTCTTTGTTTCCAAATGCAACCTTTAAGATTTTTTTTATAAATTAGACCTCTTTGTCTATAAAATATTCAGATGAGGTTTTTCATCAATTAAAACCGAAGGATTTTCGAGCTATCAGCTTGTCCAGATATTATTTTTCTACCCCTTATACTACATTATAGGGATCAAACATGGTTTTTCATGCATTAACATTCGCCAGGTCCCGTGGGAGGTGTTGAAAACCGAAGCCGAAAGCCGCGGTTTTCAACACCTCCCAAGGGACCTGGCGAATGTTAATGCATTGAAAAACTATGTTCGATCGCTATTATTGCATAAAAAATGAAAACATTTGCTACATTTTGCGTTATATCTTGCACTATTTTGTTTCGCCTTTTCACCGATGTCGCGCGAACGCTATTTCCACGTATTATGCTTGTTCTAGGGCAGGACAGTACACATCTCGTGACGGTAGCAATTTTGTGGCCCGGTTTGAGCATATTGAAAGTTGCGTAGCCGTGCATTAAAAGCGCGTGAATTGCCTTGTTAATACACGGCTTTTCGCCGATTAATGCACGGCTATTAATAACGTGCGACACCGCTTTTTATGCAATAATGCCTTATAATCTGATAAAAGAAAAGCTACCTATCAATTAAATGTACATTAACTCCAAAATGCACTTTGTATTGGTCGGTAATGAAATTACTCTCATTACGTTTGAGGAATACAAAAATATATAATAATGCTCACGTAAAAAAATTGTGAAGCTCTTATTTACTTTTCTGATAGCATATTTACTAGATTCGGCACTAAACTGCAACGAATAAGGGATATTCTGACGGGGACTAACAAATTGTACCCTCTTGGTTGTGCATTTTTTTTTTATTTTATCAGGAGACAGATTTCATGGTTGATCTCTCTCTCTCTCTCTCTCTCTCTCTCTCTCTCTCTCTCTCTCTCTCTCTCTCTCTCTCTGACGAAAGTCAAGCTCATATTATTGAATCTTGCACATGCACTGCTAGATACCTAGATGACCTGCTTAATATTGATAGTAATTATTTTGCACAAAATGATTGATCAGCTCTATCCAACAGAACCTGTTAAATAAAGTAATTCTTCTGATAACACAGCACCATTTTTGGATTTGAATTTTATTATATCAAATGGTACGATAATGTCTTCAAAGTATTTCGGCAAATGTGATTACTTTGATTTTGCCATTATAATTTTATCTTTTTAGATTGTGGTATCCTTACGAAAACACGCCTATTCAAATATATTGAGAATTTTACCACCAAAAAATGAAAATTTTCAGATAAAAAATTCTGATATTTATTCATATTTCTGCTCAAACCATAGATTGTGGGTACTCGTTAGAACCGCCTCGGCGAGACGGTTCTAACGAGTACCCACAATCTTAGTTTTTGAGCAGAAATAAGGAAAATAATGTTTACCCCTGTAAACCCCAGCTTTACTATACAAATGGAGTTTAAGGGGGTCAAAATTATATAGGCATCTTTTCGTGACGTCCCTCAATCCTCCCTTGTATGGAGTAAACATATTGATTTTGCCAGGGTATCTTTTCATGTAATTGGTTTTAACAACAATCGAAATAAGGTCCTGTCTGCTAAAATCCTTACACAAAGTATCGGTATCGTGTTATCAATAAAGATTTTTTTTCAAACTTTTACCGCCGATACTCCAACCTGATTAATGAGAAAGTTAAACATCTCTGCAGCAAGGGATGTCGGAACCAGACTTTGACGGTGAATTGGTGTATAAATTTAGGAAACTTGTCAAGAAATTCAATTTTAAACTTATTTAGAAAAAGTGTTACCTGTTATAAAAGAATGTGATTTAACTTGGATAGTATGCAACAGACTATATGCTTAGTTTTTAACCCAATCATGGTTGATAGCTATGCATTCCTATTTATTTGCACGATGGTGGGTCGGGTCTCAAACTTGTATGAAGCTGCAATCCTAAACTTTTTTTATCAGATGGCTGATGCCTGATGCTTTGTCTGTGTTCGGACCCTACGTGGTTTACGTGGTGGTCCCGGTGTTAGCTTACTCTTTGGCGCTTTGTGGTTTATTCTACGAGGCGATTTGTTGTATGTCTTACCTTGTGCCATTTTGTTCTTGTTTTTCAGTCCTTTCAGCATTGCGATTACCTCGCTTGGGGTAGAGAGAGCTAATTTTAGCGCTTGTCGTACGTTTGATCGATTTGTGCTTGTTTGGATTTGTCGGATTCCTCTTCCTCTTGGTGTCTGGGAAGGGCTGCGGTTTGTGATTGTGGCACTCCCTGGACTTTCTCTTACCCTTTTTTTCAGCTAGTAATATTCTTTAGATGTTCCGAAGTTGGACGCGTGAACTTAAACATTGTGACTATATATAAAAGCTGACAACATTTTAATATATAGTTTTACATGAAATAATACTTGACATTTCATTCAAATTGTTTCCAAGGAGACGATATGTGTCAAGCGTTTTTTTTTGTTTTTTTTTCTGTGAAAAATAATAATAATACAATGTTTGTATGATGATTTTAACCGACAGGGCTAAGTTTTTCAACACTTAATTAATGCAGTAGTTAGCTAACGTGACGTTAAAATTTCTATCTTGAAATATGGCTAATACATTGATATATTTGCTGAAAAATGTGAGTAGCTTTGCATTGCAGCAAACATATCAATGTACTTGTAAATACCTTAGCTATAACAGTTAACAAGTTTGTCATTAAGGAGTTCGTTAAGCTAGCAATGCTTTGAACAACTGAGACCAGAATGCTAAAGCGTTAATGCCATTACGAAAACACACCTATTCAAATATGTAGAAAATTTCATCTCCAAAAACTGAAAATTTTCTGTTAAAAATCTCTGATATTTTTCATATTTCTGCTCAAAACATAGATTGTGGGTACTCGTTAGAACTGCCTCGTTGAGCAGAAATAAGAAAAATAAAGTATACCCCTGTAAACCCCAGTTTTACTATATAAAAGTGGGGTTAGAGGGGTCAAAATTATATAGGCTTGTTTTCGTGATGCATATAAGAGAGAATATGTAATACGTACAAGATGGTATATGAAATACTACTTACCGGCACCATTGTTAGATATACTGTCCCCGAAGTTGAACATCCAGTCTTTTCGGTCATCTCCAAACGTGAGCTCAATTTCCAACAAATTGCGACAATCAGCATCGTTCGGGTGTTTGAAATTAACCTAGATAAATAGGAAATGGGAGAACTTTATAAGCATTGTAAGAAAATCTTTTGTCGTGATAACACTGTGATCCAGAGCTATGTAAGCCAGAGCATTTCACTTTAAACTATTGGGAATGAGGACGATCAAGGTTATTAAGAACCAGCCATATTGATATTGTTTTCTTTTTTCTCCACAAAACTATACTTTATGCATACATATACCTTTTGGGAAAAAAAATAAGAGAAATGCTTATCTTGCTAACATTGTGATCCAGATCTATGTAAGCGATGTCATTTACCTTAAAATATTGGGAATGATGGGTAGGGCTATTATGAAACCCGTATTGGTAGTGTTTTCTTATTTCTTCACAAAACCATATTATATGGACACTCATAGAAGCGCCTTATGGGAGAAATAAGAAAACCTTTCATAAATCATATTTTATGGACATTTCCCATAAATGGATTTTCTTTATAAATCTATAGCGGGCCATTATCGGCCCGTCAGCTACCTTGACGAGCAGATAACGGCCCGCTATATATTTATAAAGCTAGCTGGGTTATAGCGGCACCTTTAAGGAGAAATAAGAAAACCTTTTATCCTGATAGCACTATTAGCCAGAGCTATGTATTTCACCATAATATATTGGGAATGGTAATGATTACTGTGCTTCCGACATCTTTTAGAAAGTCGTTTTTTTGCTTGGCGCTTTACACAGAAGAGTAATGCAAGCTTTTGTCAGGATTTAATGCAAAACCATTTGTTGTAACTACCTACGCACACAAACATTTTTATTCTAGCCATTGGTTTTTAAATAATCAAATATTTTGACTTTTTCTCCTAGTAAAATGGATGCAAATTATGCAGAAATCTGTAGGGTAGATAACTTGCATGCAGATTTACAACAACCTTTTGCTTATTCGATTTTTCTGAAATTTTCACAATATTGTTGTAAAACATCCATAATTCAAATCCAGCAAAGAAAAAATTAAAAAAAAAATATTTTTTTTGACTAGAATTTCAAAACACTTTACTATAGGAATTTCATAGGTCAGGCCAATTTGTGGCCGTAGACTTAATGTTAGGGTAAATATTTGAGAACAAAACACAGAAACAGAAAAGACAAATAGTTTCTGATAAGACATTGTTAATCAGAAGAAACTATTTCATTTGAAATAAAATGCTAAGCAAAAAACGTCTTTTCGAGTGCTGCCGAAAGAAAAGTAGGGCTATAAGAACCAACCATATTGATAGTGTTTTCTTATTTCTTCACAAACTATATTTTGTGGAAACTCACAGAAGTGCCATTTTGGGAGAAAATAAGAAAAATGCTTATCTTGATAACATTGCGATGATGTGATCCAGGCCCCGGGGTCATAAAACTTTTTCAAGCTCAACTCAGCTGTGCATGAAATTTGTTCTGCTTATAAATCTCGAATTACTAAAAAATGCAAATTCTTTCTTGCTAAATATAGCTGAGCATGAAATTTTCTCTGCTAATAAATATGAAAATGCCAACTTTTGTTGGCATTTTCATATGTATTAGTAGAGAAAATTTCAAGCTCAGCTGAGTTGAGCATGAAAAAGTTTTATAACCTCTGGGCCAGCGCTATGTAGGCCATGGTATGGAGAATGATGACGATTAGCGCTACTAATTACATTAAGAGAAAAGTATGCGGTAAAAATATTCCTAAAAGGTAACCAACACGTGAAAAAAAATCTAAGCATGTAGATGTGACGTGGGTTTCGGGATATATGTGCTTTTCACATGTGGAATTCGGACCGGAATGCACATTCCTGAAACCTGTACCGGGATTCTTTTGTTTAGTGTCCTAAGGTTCTGTCGGTGGCTGGTGAGGACTTTCGGCGGGCTACGTGACCCCGTGGTATGGTCTTGCTCTTCATTGTTTGTCATCACGAAAACACGCCTATATAATTTTGACCCCCTTAACCCCATTTTTATATAGTAAAACTGGGGTTTACAGGGGTATAAGTTATTTTCATATTTCTGCTCAAAACATAGATTGTGGATACTTGTTAGAACCGCCTCGCCGAGACGGTTCTAACGAGTACCCACAATCTCTGTTTTGAGCAGAAATATGAAAAATATCACAGTTTTTTTTATCTGAAAATTTTGATTTTTTGGAGGAGAAATTTTCTATATATTTGAATAGGTTTGTTTTCGTAATGTATCTGAAATAATGATCTCTTTCTCACGTTACTGGTTATTTATTCATCACGAAAACATACCTATATAATTTTGACCCCCTTAAACCCCACTTTTATATAGTAAAACTGGGGGTATACATTATTTTTTCTTATTTTTGCTCAAAACATAGATTGGAGGTACGCATTAGAACCGAGGCGGTTCTAACAATCTATGTTTTGAGCAGAAATAGGAAAAATATCAGAATTTTATCTGAAAACTTTTAGCTTTTGGTGATGAAAAGGGGCTCTCACACGGTATAGGAAATTTACATTGGTTTCTGCCCACGCTTGAAATTGGATGAAATTTTGCACAATGGTTGCCTAGGGTATAACACTGATGATTATGAGGTATTGGCTTTTAAATGTAGTTCCATTGTAAACTTATGGTGTTTGTACGCGGCCACTACCAAATCAGGGGGGTGTCCTAATATTAACCTTCGTACAGTAAACAAGATTTCATTTTTCAGATGCTGGAATGTTTTATTAATTAAGACCATCATTAGTACATGTTTTGATACTATGGATGGCTTCATGTACTTAGCAATAGTGTTGGAGCAATAACGTAAGTTGAACGGTAGCCCCATATTTCAGCTGCAGGTTATATATTCATCCAAATATTATCTGCAATTTTACCATGTTCTGATTCTTGTCAAGACACTATTTCAGCATAAAAAAAAATTCCATATGTATTAGAAATAAACACATGAAATTTCATAAAAATTGAAGACCGGTAACATGTTGTTTGAAGAGCTTGAATACATATAGTCCTGAGTCGGCAAAATATGAAATTACCCAATACTCATGTATAAGTAGTATCGTGTAAAGTCAACTTTTCAATACCTTTCAATTTGGATTACCATGATATAGTATGATTTGTATAAGAAGTTGATACCATAATTGTACATATTCATTTATAACCAGTTGACTGAATTGCACCTAGTTGAACACCATGCCCCCCCCAAAAAAACTTTTCGTTTACATGATCTAGACCATGCAGACACTAAGTATAAGTTCTCTGTATCTGTATATATAGGATTGCACTTCAAATACTTGACTGTGGAAGTATTTATCAGACAATAAAAAGCAGATAACAGTCTTGTAACTGATGATGATGATGATGATTATAAAACCTGGGTCCAGCTTTAAAGTTACTCGTTCAGGCAGATAGGCATGGTGGGCACAACTTGCTTATCAAGTAATGATTACTATCCTAGGATACCTGATTAAAATCTTCAGGGTCCATGTCTGTTGATTTCAACATTCAGAATTGTCAATCTTCAATGGATTTATGAGTAAATACAACAATGTGGACTTCTTCGTCAAAAATCAACTATAAACTTTGGTGTAAACTGGATAAATGCCTCAAAACTAACAGAGTATCAAAAATAATTGATATAAACAGGCAATACTGTGACTACTTGTTCACGCATAGTAAATACAAAAAAAGCATAATATTGTCGAAACCACAGCAGAAGATTTCACAGCTGGTACAAAACACACACGAAGACACTCAATATTGGAAAAAAAAACACTACAGCTTAAATACAAACAGTAATGAACAACTAAAGTCTGTGTCACATGGACACATGCAAGCTTAGTACTGTTTCTTTAGGTAAGATCTATGCACTTGCTGACCAAATACTTTAGTACTCTTTCTAAAATGAAAGAATAACTTTTCAGAAATATGATCAGCGAAGACCAACAAAGAAAGTAAGAGCAGTTGGTATTAAGAAGAATGAAATTATATTCAGCTAAAATATTCAATGGAAGAAAGAATTTAAGTATAAGAACTAAAACAAAACTTGAATACTAAAAGCCTCCTTTCAAAACGTATAACAACACAAAAAACAGAGACAAGGTGAAAATAGAATTAATTAAATACCATTGAACTGCCAGCAACCAAAATGAATGAAAACTGTTCAAAAACTCTTCAATACATCCTTAAGATTCACATTAAGACCACACAAGTTAGCTGTTTTAAACTCCTGTGTTAATTAACATATGGCGGAGTTTCAAACTAGTATGGAAGTCCTTAGGCAAATGACTAAAATATGAATGTCATACAACCTTTGGAAAAATCTTAAAGCTTTAACATGAAGAACTACAGAACACCAATTTGTTGTTTAAGTCAAACTATGTAAACTATGTGCACTAGAATAGAACTTATGCAGAACAGAAACAATTTCATATATGCTTACTGTAAGGAAGAAAGGATAGATCTGCTTTTCTGATAGCAAAAGTTAAGACCACATAAACAGTATTCTATGCTACTGCCATCAAAGATAACTGTTGAAACAAAGAGAAAAACTCCAGTGTCAGTGTCAATTCTGTCGCAGGAAATACCGATTGAAGTGACACATTTGAACACGTTACAGGACAAGTAATCCAGTGTTCATAATTTCAAAATACAATATAGGCTTGCAAGCAAGCTATAGCTATATCAGAAGTTAAGTCTATAGATATTATTTTCTTTTCAAGCAGTCTTAGTTTGGTTAGAGTTCACAAGTCCAGAAGCAAATCTCCAAAAACCCTAACATCTGTTGATGGGGATGCAAATCCTTCTACAAAACAAACAAACAAACAAAAAAAAAACAAAAAAAACAAGCAACAACTACTCGCAATAGTACGTTTGCACATCTTCTTAATATGACAATGGAGATTATGGATCTCCCTGTTTTATGCCTATTTTTGTAATGGTCAGAATGGATACCCCTGTTTTACACCTATTTTAGTTTTATGTCTTTTCGTAAGTAATTATACAAAATGCTAAATGATTTGCTGACATGAATTAAAGCGTAAGATTTTGTTAAGCCTAATTTGTTAATAAGAATTTCTTTAGATTTAATTTGTTATGCTGTCTACATTTGTAATAGTTGGTTAGTCAGAGTCCATAAAAATAGAAGGCAAGTAATAGAAAGTCATGAAAATTTAATGGGTAGCTCAAGATATATTCATTCCGAGTTGTCTAAACTCTCTTTGATTTGTTAAGTGCTAGAAGTGTTTGATAACACTGCCTTTCTCTACTGTTTTTTATCAATGTAACAAAATAGTCAATTTTGTAAAAATCGACCTATATCCATTCAAGGCCTAAAATGACAATGTTACCGGTTTTGATTTTTTTATGAAATTTGGCACAGCTATAGAGGATATACGTAGCAAATTTTCCTGGTAGTATGAAATCTTGACAAAAACTATAACATATTAATTCTGAAAGTTTAATTTTGGTATTTTTTTCATTTTTTGGTAAAAAATTCAGATTTTTTTATAATCAATTTATCAGAAAATGTTAACTTTAATTAAATATAAATGTTTTGTGGTACCAGCAGAATTACTATGGTGTTCACCATTCAGCACAGCGCAAAAATCTTAAAACTAAATTAAACTTAAGATGTATGACATACTTATTTGGAGACAGGTATCAGCTCATGGGGGGAGTGAGTCAAGGTTGCGTCCTGAGTACAACTTTTTATTATATAATTTAATAAGCACATTTTCATAGGTTGCATATGCCTAGTTATTATTATACAAAGTTTCAGAAAAATCCATGCGTGGGCAGAAATGAAAGATGCCCTTTCAATATATTTGAATATTTGAATAGGCGTGTTTTCGTAATGTATGTGGTTAACCCACTTTGTCGCAACGTTACTTCACTGGTCATCTTTGACGTTACGTCCGTCGTGAACAAACAAGGATTCTTTAAATGTAACGGTGTAGTTTGTTTTCATTGGGGGAGGCTTTTTTCCGAAATCTTTAAATGAGTGAATAAATTCATACTTGTAAACTAATTTGCCCTTTATTTAGTTTGACATAAGTAGTAGTTTGAATAACCAGTGTTTAAGAAAACGAGAGAACTGTAAATACCTTCAGGAGGGCCATCATACTACATTTGTACTTGACGTCAGGTTGTGGTGTAGGGTACTGTTCTATAGAGATACCAGGTGGTAGTTCACCAGATATACAGGTCTCGCCAGTGTCCAAATCCAAATTCACTTCTCCCCCAATGCAGTTACTGCAAGACCCTTGATAACAGCTTTCATCTATAAGCACAATACATACCATAGAGGATTTTACATGAGAGGTCATTTCATATGAAATTTATGAAACGGGCATACGGCGAGCAAATTTATCATTTGACTTATAAACTGTATGGCCGTAGAAATTAAACCCTTTTTCAACAGACAACATACTGTTGTAACGGACGGTGTGATGCGTACGTGTCAGTTACCAAGTGTTATGTAACGTGTGGTCATATTTTTAAGACATGACGTTATCCGCAGAATAATAGTGACGTCATATGATAAACACATATAGCTGCATGTTACAATGATTTGAGCTAATATAACGTCAGAAAAAGATCCCTCGGACATGTATGCCCAGCCAAGATTCAGATCAGCCTGCGCTTTCGCAGTCTGATCGGAATCTTCACTGGGCGCATTTTGGATAGCCAACGAAGACTAATCGAACTGCACGGATGCGCAGACTGATCTGAGTACTCGTTGGGCGCTCAGGTATAACGTTTTCTAAGCGGCTTAGATTTATATTTAAAAAAAAAAAAACTATACTTAATAAACAAGATCAGTTTACCCTGAAGTAGGTCCTAATAATAATATTTAACCCTTGTCCTGCTGAACCCGGATATACCCTGCCTTTGCAAACAGTGTAGATCCAGATCAGTTGGCTTCTGAAGAAGCCAACTGATCTGGATCTGCACTGTTTATCAATTAGAATGTGAATTTGTATCAACAACCTGGATCAAGTAATTTGATTGGCTGAAAATTAGAAACGGGCATGGCATCTTAATTTATTCAGCAGGACAAGGGTTAATTAAGACCTTAATAGGCTTGGAGCAATAAATGAGTCAAATTTTATGATGCAAAACCATTTCAAGTTAAATGCGAAACATAGTAGGTCGGTCTGAAGCATTTTTGCCACGGAGCAAGGAGGAATAAGTACAGAGAGAGAGAAGCAAGGGGGAATAAGTACAGAGAGAGAGAGGAGCAAGCAGGCGTAAGTACAGAGAAAGAGGAACAAGGAGGAATAAGTACAGAGAGAGGAGCAAGGAGGAGTAAGTACACAGAGAGAGGAGCAAGTGAGTACAGAGAGAGAGGAGCAAGGAGGAGTAAATACAGAGAGAGAGGAGCAAGGAGGAATAAGTACAGAGAGAGAGGAGCAAGGAGGAATAAGTACACAGAGAGAGGAGCAAGGAGGAGTAAGTACAGAGAAGTACAGAGAGAGAGGAGCAAGGAGGAATAAGTACAGAGAGAGAGGAGCAAGGAGGAATAAGTACAGAGAGAGAGGAGCAAGGAGGAGTAAGTACAAAGAGAGGAGCAAGGAGGAGTAAGTACAGAGAGAGAGGCGCAAGGAGGAGTAAGTACAGAGAGAGAGAGAGAGAAAGAGAGAGAGACAGACAGACAGAGACAGAGACAGACAGACAGACAGACAGAGACACACAGAGAGACACAGACAGATAAAGAAGAAGAGAACCTGCGCAGGTGACAGATCCTATTTTTGTAAAAAAAAAAAAAAAAAAAAAAAAAAAATGTTCTTAGTGGTCCATCCTTCCAAACCGGCCTCCTCAGAAATTATGAAATAAGTCATATGATAATTGATTGATCTCTGTGATTCCCGCAGTACGCAAGGCTACCGTAATAGCCCTCAATACTGGGAGAAACGTCTGATCCGGGTCTACACCCATCCAGCATTTTTCGGACACATTAACAGGAAATAAAATGCACTTGTTCAAAGTTTAGACAATTATGATCAGAATTTAAGGTGTCTCAACTTTTAGGGTAATACGGTTCATATCGTAGTTGCAGCATGTATTCAGACGGACAGGCCTGAGAAAACAATGTAGACAAAAATGAGACGCCGCAGAACGCGGCTTCTCATCAGGGTCTACACTGTTTTCCACTCATGCGGCAATTTTTAGACACAACATCAGGTAATAAATTGTACTTGTTCAAATTTTAAAACAAGTATGGTTAGGAGTTGAGGTGTCCGAATACTTTAGGTAAATACGGTACGATATTTTGCCTGACTATTTTACATAAAGTCGAAAGCCTGACAAAAGACTGCTGTTTACTTTCAATTGAAATCCCGTCTCAAACCTATTTCAAGTTTTTAGCATTCTGTAGGCTAAATCATCAGATGAAACTTCGTGATATTGTTTTCTTATTTTTCACAGAAAATAAGACACCATTTCATTCCAGTTGTCTCCTCCAAAGTTGTGTCCACTCTAAAACTGCAGTTGTAATAAAACTACATATTTTATTACTTCTCATTACGAAAACACGCCAATTCAAATATATAGAACATTTCACCCACAAAAACTGAAAAAAATCAGATAAAAACTCTGATATTTTTCAAATTTCTGCTCAAAACATAGATTTTGGGTACTAGTTAGAACCGCCTCGGCGAGGCGGTTCAAACGAGTACCCACAATCTATGTTTTAAGCAGAAAGAAGAAAAATAATGTATACTTCTGTAAACCCCAGTTCTACTATATAAAAGTGGGGTTTAAGGGGGTCAAAAGTATATAGGCATGTTATCGTGATGTTAAGTATTAGAAAACCTGATCAGATTAAGATGCCTCGGTTTTCAACACCTCCCTCGGGACCTGGTGAATGTTAATACATGAAAAAACATGTTTGATCCCTATATTAGTAAGCGAGGAAATTTCTACATGTGAAGTTGTAAAATGTATGAAGCAATGGGGCCGTAGCCATACAATTAGTAAAATGTATGAAGCGATGGGGCCGTAGCCATACAATTAGTAGAATGTAGGAAGCGACGGGGCCGTAGCCATACAATTAGTAAAATGTAGGAAGCGATGGGGCCGTAGCCATACAATTAGTAAAATGTAGGAAGCGATGGGGCGTAGCAATACAATTAGTAAAATGTAGGAAGCGATGAAGCCGTAGCCATACAATTAATAAAATGTAGGAAGCGATGGGACCGTAGCCATACAATTAGTAAAATGTAGGAAGCAATGGGCCGTAGCCATACAATTATTAAAAAATATTGGAAGCGATGAGGCCGTAGCCATACAATAAATAAAATGTAGGAAGCGATGAGGCCGTAGCCATACAATTAATAAAATGTAGGAAGCGATGAGGCCGTAACCATACAATTAGTAAAAAATGTAGGAAGCGATGGGTCCGTAGCCATACAATTAGTAAAATGTAGGAAACGATGGATGGGGCCGTAGCTATACAATTAGTAAAATGTATGGAGCGATGGGGCCGTAGCCAAACAATTAGTAAAATGTAGGAAGCGATGAGGCCATAGCCATACAATTAGTAAAATGTAGAAAGCGATGGGGCCGTAGCCATACAATTAGTAAAATGTAGGAATCGATGGGGCCGTAGCCATACAATTAGTGAAATGTAGGAAGCGATGGGGCCGTAGCCATACAATTAGTAAAATGTAGGAAGCGATGAGGCCGTAGCCAAACAACCACTCAACATTTACGCCAAAAATATCAATTGCGCGGGCGTTTCCATGGTAGTATATTACAGAATTAACACTGTCTCCCGGGTAAAAAAAAAAAAAAAAAAAAATCAGCAGTCGACATTTTGCGATACGTTTCTTATTTTTCCTAGAAAATAAGATTTGACATTTCAACATTTGCCAAATCCTATTTTTCTGGGAAAAAACAAAATAAAAAGAAAGAAAAATCTATTCATTAAGTCGTCTGCTGAATCTGCCCATAGCATGGTAAGTGTTAAAACAAAGTGTACTATTCATCACGAAAACATGCCTATATAATATTGACCCCCTTAAACCCCACTTTTATATAGAAAAAACTGGGGTTTACAGGGGTATACAATATTTTTCTTATTTCTGCTAAAAACATAGATAGTGGGTACTCGTTAGAACCGCATCAACGAGGCGGTTCTAACGGGTACCCACAATCTATGTTTTGAGCAGAAATATAAAAAATATCAGACTTTTTTTATCTGAAAATTTTCAGTTTTTGGAGATGAAATTTTCTATATATTTGAATAGGCCTGTTTTCGTAATGTACTAGACCTTATAAGATTTGAAATGTTTTACAAATTTCAAAAAAGCATTGTTTAGCTTTACATATTGCAATGTTTGATTGCATTACTTAGTCAGACTGAATATACACTACTAACCTTTAACCCTAGATAAGTCAATGTTTTAAGCAAATAAATAAATAAATAAATAAATTAATTAATTAATTAATTAATTAATAAAATATAAATTAAAAAACAAAGACATGTTTCTCATTTCTTCACAAAAATAGTAGTTATTTTTATGCTGTGGGTACTCATTAGAAGCGCTTCGCTAATAAAATGGAGTTTTGCTCATGTATACGCTAGAGGGCATAAGCAGTGTTGCAAACTTCATTGTCTCAATAAAACCGAGACTCCCATTTTCTCATCTGCAGGCGCTGCCTCTATGTGACTCAGTTGCCTGGTAGCGTTAAAATCTGAACAGTTAGTCACTCTCATCTATAGTGTGTTCTTTCCCAGCGGGCACATGACGATTATACAACGTCGGCTCAACGTCGATGCAACGTCATGACGTTGCATCGACGTTGAGGCGACGTTGTATTAACCCGCTGGGTTGTTTCAAAAGGCAATCTTTTTGACGTTTATTTTTGTGAAGAAATGAAAAAAGCATCTAAGGAAATATGGGAAATGATATGGAAAATGAGAAAAAATGGTTATTCAGCATTTTAAGTCTGTTTTCTCATGCATATCTACCCATATACTTAATCTAAACAAGGCAATGTCATACGGATGGTGAGGCCCAGACCAAGCTGCCATCTTTCATCCACGCTGTACAGTTACAACGCTGACGGTAAATTTCATACAAGTTCCAATATTTGCGTACGAAAAGCGAAGATCCAGACCAGGCTGCTTGGTTGCAGGTGTGCAGGCTGGTCTTCGTCTTCTTCCGCTCAAGATAACCCTGTCATCCCTACAGACAAAACATTTACCTTTGCAAACAGTGTAGAATCAGATGAGACGGCTCATAACGAGCCGTCTCATCAAGTTCTACACTGTTTGCTATTCGATTTGGATGTTTGAAGGACACCCCCATCTGCAACAACGAATACATGGGTTTCCAAAATCAAAGATAGAATAGTCTACTCCAGAAACGCAGGGGTGAAAGAGTTATCTAGATCTTCCTGTACAGTACCCCAACCCACTTACCTTTACAGTCGTTCGCGGGATCGGAAGGCCAGACACATACTTTCAGTTGGTTACTGAACACCAATCCAGCTGGACAGTCAATCGCCTGTGGATCTCCCCAAACACAATGATAGTAGCCCTTACAGTTTGCAAAACGGATATATTCTCCGTGGGTGCAAGAACTCGGAGGCCCATCAGCAAGACAGACGGCGACAATAGTGAACAAATATACCACTACAGAAGAAAGTGCCATTTTCAACAATTTAGAGGTTAACTTTCAACAGCTGTGATAATCATTCAAGTGAGCTGACTGTTGGAGCGCGCACTTTTATAGCACGGCATTTCACTTCCATACGGGTGGTCTCTGACGTAACATACACACAAGGATGTAACAAATCACGATAAAATAAGCCTTTCGTACACACGTAGACAAACTATACAGACGGCGACAGATCAGATCAAGTCGGCGGATTCAGAAAGTCTTATCAGCGCCTTTGTTGTCCACTGACGGATTCACTGGAACATTTTTATACTGTAACAGTATAACCTCGATGGCTCGTTTACCATGGCTAATTCGAACTCGTTTTTGAGTCCCTACGAAATTCTTCTGATAGCTCAAGAAAACAAATATTTAAGGAAATTTTCTTGTGTTATCGTGAAATTGTATGTTGTGTGTGCTCATTAGAATCGCCTCATCGATGCGATTTTAATGAGTACACTCAACATACAATCACTATGTATATAGAAAATTAAAAGATTTCCCTAAATTATCGCTATTTGCTTCCTGAACTGGTGCCATGATTAACCCTCAGTGGCTGGAACTACCCATGTCTCGAATTTCCATGGTCCCAAAAAAGTTCGAGCCCCTGAGGTTCGACTGTATAAGGACGATCTTATGTTTGAAGACTCCTAACGAATTATGTGAGAGTGCGCAGGCTGATCTGGGCCTTCACTGTTCGCATACATTCCGAGGAACTTTTCTTTAATGAGTGTGGGTATCGTATTCACCGGATGTATTCGGACAGACAAGCTTGAGCAAACAATGTAGACCCAGATGAGACGCCGCAGAACACGGCGTCTCATCAGGGTCTACACTGTTTGCCACTCATCCAGCAATTTTTAGATACAATTTCGGGTAGTAAATTGTACTTGTTCAAATTTTAGAACAAGTATGGTAAGGTGTTGAGATGTCCGAATACTTAGGGTAAATACAGTATCCACAAAAGTACCATTGTACAGAAATCAATAAAATGTCAATATTGTTTTTAATCCATTATAGTCGGGAGACCCGTAAAAGGATAACTGGCAAACAGTGCAGACCCAGATCAGACGCCGCAGAACGCGGCGTCTGATCAGGGTCTCCACTGTGCGCAAATAGTTTAGCCATTTTTCTCTAGGAATATGTAAATCTCATAGCGGGACGTACCTAAAATTGAAATTGGACTCTTCCAATATATAGTGTGGGAGAGTCTACTCAGTATACAATGGGTTAAAAATTGGCTTATTTAGAGCCATGCCTAAAACCTGACCATTTTACACAGGTGTGTGTTTACATTGTATTTAACGCGGCGTCTGATCATGGTCTCCACTGATTCCAATATAGTCATTTTTTTTTTCTCTAGGAATATCTACATTTTTATTCATTTATCATTTTTGCTTTTGTTTCTGTTGGTTGGGGAGGGCGGGTGCGAGGGCGGTGGAAGGCATCACGAAAACACGCCTATATAATTTTGACCCCCTTTAACCCCACTTTTATATAGAAAAACTGGGGTTTACAGGGGTATACATTATTTGTCTTATATCTGCTCAAAACATAGATTGTGGCTACCCGTTAGAACCGCCTCGCCGAGGCAGTTCTAACGAGTACCCACAATCTATGTTTTGAGCAGAAATATGAAAAATATAAGAGTTTTTTATCTGAAAATTTTCAGTTTTTGGAGGTGAAATTTTCTATATATTTGAATAGGCGTGTTTTCGTAATGGTTTTAGGCCTATCTATCCGGATATCCATTGTAAATACGGCACTATGTAGGCATCATCGCGAGAAAAATCATTATCTGGCATTGCGCAGAGGCGATTCTTATGAGTACCGCAACAATTTTCTCGATAAATATGAAAATGTCCCTAAATATTTGTTTTCTTGAGTTATCAGAAGAATTGTTTTGGCACCCTTCTGAAGAAGAAAGAACGGTCTACAATAAAAGGATATAATTTGCACACAAATAATTTCCATTTCGAGTACATCCTTTTCAGAAAGGAAAACAAACAGGGAGTCACGAAATATGTCTTCTTTGTAAACATTTGCGGAAAATCTACCATAGTATCCATTAGCCTAAAATGTTAAATGTGAGATTGAGCACGTAACATTATTAATTTTTTTTTTTTTTTTTTTTGGTTGTGGGGAGGGGGGGGGGGGGGGGGGTGGGAAAGCGGGGTTAGGGGTGTCGCTTGTTTACAATCGATCCATAGTACACAAACGCTAAAATTTTCTTAAGGTAGTTGTCCACGTGATTACCATTGGCCAATGAAATCAAACCGCGCCAAGTAACGGTTATTTATAGCCGCTTTATTCTTGTCGCTGTGACAGCAGAGTACTGTTGATAGAGGGTTATCTCTAAAACCTGGACTGGGACATTTGGGACACTGGCAAATGATGCAGACCCAGATCAGACGCCGCAGAATGCAGACAGTAAAGGGTTAAGTGAAACAATCGTAAGTTTCCGTTCAGGACCATTTTCTCAGTCTACACTTAGAGACAATCTACTCACCAGTGCTGTCAGTGCTTTGATTCTTTATGGTTTAGAGACATAACGAAAACATGCCTATTCAAATATATAGAAAATTTCACCTCCAAAAACTGAACATTTCAGATAAAAAATTCTGATATTTTTTCATATTTCTGCTCAAAATCTTTGATTTTGAGCAGAAATAAGAACAATAATGCATACCCCTGTAAACCCCCCAGTTTTACTATATAAAAGTGGGGTTTAAGGAGGTCAAAATTATATGGGCATGTTCTCGTGATGGAAACGCATGTAGGCTTTTGGTTATCCTCTGTCATTTTTTGTCGAGCCTTTTTCGCACTCCTTCGACTTGTCTAGTTCAATTTGCAACCACCAGAATGTGCATTGTCAGCTAGCTACTTAAATCTACATTTGACCGTTATAGGCCCTACAGGATTCCTCTCGGGCCGATAAAGGGTCAGTAAATATTTTAGCAGAATGCTACTTTGTTTTTGTTGTTGTTGTTGTTTGATTTTTTTTATTGAGTGAAGCGGGTGGGAAGAGGGGTGGTAATATGACTGCTGATATCGGGGGAACATGTGAGATGATATGGTGCTTGTTTTTATGCAAACACCTGTCTTTTAATGCTATATTTTAAACTAGAGTTTACGAAGTTGCAAAATATTTTTGTCTTGTTTAGGAGTAATAAACCGCAATTTCCGAGACATTAAATATATTTCTGCCCCGTTGCTTTCTCCTGACGCGATCATGTGGCAAATTTCCCAATCATTTAGAAATATTTTAGATATCAAATTAGATCATAAGCAATTACGTTTCAACTTTCGTCCCGCTGCGCTTTCTGTTTTTGATGATGTGTTCAACTTGTAATTGAAGGGTTAATTGGGTGTGTCGGAATCTAACCTCTAGGGTACGCAAGGCGAATACAACAAGCGGAAGCCAAGATAAGTCTGCGCATTTGCGCCGTCTTATCTGGACCTGTGACCAGCTGCGCAGCCAGAACGGAATTATTTTACGCACACCCGTGAAAAATATTGAAAAACGTTTCCCTTGGATCGCTTCCAAAATAGGGGCTACTCCTAGAAGGAGCATTTTTTCTTTCCTTTAAAAGTGACCCCTGTTTTGGAAGCGGAATTTTTTTCCTTTAAGAGCAGACCCTAAAAAGGCAAACTATTTTCCTAAGTCTATGGTGATTATTGCATACTTAAAATATATTTGCGAAACATCACGTGTGCAAATTGTAATACACTTGGCAGACTTGCTGTTAATACCATATCTACCTAAGTATTCGGACACTTCCTTACCATTCTTGTTCTAATATTTGAACAAGTACAATTTACTACCCGATGTTGTTTCTAAAAATTGCTGGGTGAGTGGCAAACTGTGTAGACCTTGATGAAACGCCGCGTTCTGCGGCGTCTCATCTGGATTTACAGTTTGCTCTGGCCTGTCTATCCGAATATATAGGGTAATACGATACAAGGGGGGCAACTTCTGTGACCTTCTGCTTGCTTTACTGCATTTCAAGCCCCGTCTGAAAGGGGTCAAGTGTAAATGGAAAACATTGGCTCTCTCTGAAAGCAATTTATTTCTTTTCAGTGTACAGACCCTTTTTAGAAGGGACATATCAGTGTCAACAGTTTCGTCCCCCTTAAAAGTTTATCAATTCCCTTTGACCCTTTCAACCCTGGACCGGTTTAAATACCTATACAAACAGTGTAGACCCAGATGAGATGGCTCATAACGAGCCGTCTCATCAGGATCTACACTATTTGCCAGTCTGTTTATGATTTTGAGTAACAAACACTCTTCCCAACAATGGACATGATCAAATGCAAAGACGGAAAACTACTCAGAAATTCAAAGGGGAAAGAGTATAAAGATACATAATGCACGTTGGTAAATTTTCTGCCATTTTTTTAACAGATAGGCAACTTTTGAAAATTCCTGTGTACGTTCCTGTACACTTCCCACCCCCTGCCAATTTTTAACAGATAGACAACTTTTGAAAATTCCTGTGTACGTTTCTGTACACCACCTCTCCCTCCCCCCTCCCCCCCCCCCCCACCCACCCCCTTTTTTTTTTTTTTTTTTTTTTATTAGAAATGAGCAACAGTTTGAGAGAGATATCCCCCTTGAAGGTGCAGCCTTTCATCGCAAGGCGCAAGTTGTCCTGATCGACCTGAAATAAACAGTCCGCAGCATGAGAAAATATACCAACGAACTTTGCATCAAAACAGCCTGATAAGGGCCTTCGCTGGGCGGTTTCTGACTGCAAAGGATCCAAAAGGTTTCTTTAGGCGGATAGCGAAGACCCTGATCAGACTGCGCGGATACACAGGCTTATCTGAAAATTCCTGGACGTGAGTGTTTTTATTATTATTATTATTATTTATTTATTTACGTTGCGATACGTTTTTTGTATGTTGTGTCTTATACATGTATTATCGTTATCCATCACGAAAACATGCCTATATAAAATTTTGACCTCCTTAAACCCCACTGGGGTTTACGAGGGTATATATTATTTTTCTTATTTCTGCTAAAAAACTTAGATTGTGGTACTCGTTATAACCGCCTCTTAGAACCGCCTCGGCGAGGCGGTTCTAACGAATACCCACGATCTATGTTTTGAGCAGAAATATGAAAAATATCAGAGTTTTTTTTTTTATCTGAAAACTTTTTTTTTATTTACTTTGCATACATTTTTTTGTACGTTATGTCTTATATTATTGTTAACCAATTCAACTCTTAGGACACGTCTATTTCCTATATAAGGGATGTCCAATTAGTTTTTATTATTACTTTTCGTAAAAATTTCCGAACATGCAAAACAGTGTAGACCCTGATCAGACGCCACGGAACGCGGCGTCTGACCTGCGTCTGCTATTTGCCAATGTCCCTTTAATGGGACGTTAATCCTAAATGTGTTAAAGAACCGACGAGTTTGGCAGGCAGGTATACTTAAACAAACTCGGGTATGATGGCTCAGCATTTGGTATAATGTAACGTGACAAATATCAGGGCCCAGTTGGTCAAAGCTAACGACGTCGTTAGTTAACGATTCGTTAAAATTTTCATCAAGTGATACGCAAATATGCTGGAATTTTTTGCTGAAAAAATGTGAGTAGCTTTTGCAGTCACATTTTTTCAGCAAAAAAATATAAGAATATTGTATATTGAATCCGCTAAAACAGTTAACGAAATGGCCCTTAACGAGCTCGTTAAGCTAACGATGCTTTGAACAACTGGGCCAAGGATAATAATGCAATTAGCCTACTTGTTGGACGCCGTATCTCCTTGTCAGACCATTTCTAAAATGTTGACGTTTATTCAACTTATTTTACCCTCTACATTGTAATAAATGGAAAAAATGTACTGATATGGAACTGCGCATGAGAAAAAATTATGAAAGCTGCCATTTTCAGATGAGAATTCAATAATTTTATATGAGATCACAAACTCTGCAATATTTTTTTATGAAGTTATGAACCAATCTGTTTTTTTAATCGATGTGCTTTTCTATTTTTTAAGTTTCTTTATAATTTTATAATCGGTACTAGTCAGTATATATATTGTTTGTTTGTCGTTGTTTCTTCTCCTTTTTTTTTCATCACGAAAACATGCCTATATAATTTTGATCCTCCCTAAACCCCACTTTTATGTAGTAAAACTGGGGTTTACAGGGTTATACATTATTTTTTCTTATTTCTGCTCAAAAACTTAGATTATGGGTACCTGTTAGAACCGCCTCGGCGAGGCGGTTCTAACGAGTACCCACAATCTATGTTTTGAGCAGAAATATGAAAAATATCAGATTTTTTTTATCTGACAATTTTCATTTTTTGGGTGGTGAAATTTTCAATATATTTGAATAGGCGTGTTTTCGTAATGCCTAATATGACACTAAGAGGGAGAGCAAACAGTACATAGCCAACAAATCAAAGGAAAACAAAGCTACCAGCTCACTGTCTCACAAAAGGTAACAACAATACTAGACAGGATCCTCTAAACACACAAAAAAATATCTGTACCATGTTTATCGTTCGTATTCGGACAGACAGGCCTGAGCAAACAGCGTAGACCCAGATGACACGCCGCAGAAATTTCCTCATTTCACATATTGTAAGGTAAAATTCTTCTTGCTAATATAGATAAGAGGGGCATTCCGATTAATATTTTCCTTATTTCGCTATAAAAATATACGTGGTTGAATACACTAAACGTGCCTCAGCAAGAAGCTTCTAATGAGTACCGGGAGTTCGATCAATTCTTGCTTTGTACACAGAGTAGATCAAGATCCAATACCTGGCCTGGGTCTACACTGTTTGACAGGCCCGTACGCATTTTGTTTTGTAAATGGGGGTGCGAAAGTTTAGCTAATCTGATAACTGGGGGTGGGGGGTGCAAATGCTAAGAAAATACCGATTTGGGGGTTAAAATTAGGGGTGTAAAGTAAGTTTGGGGTAAAAAACTGCATGATTTTGAAGTAATTTGCCCGAAAAGAGGAAAAGAGGATGCTTTGTACCCCCTCTCTCTCTCTCTCTCTCTCTCTCTCTCTCTCTCTCTCTCTCTCTCTCTCTCTCTCTCCAAAACACACCTGTATAAGGCCTTACGGCCTTGCATTAATGTATAATGTGTTAACAGACGATTAGCCTGGAATGTGATGTCACGCCCTATATGTTTTCTGGAGATCTAAGGGAAATAATCTATCAGCCATCTGCTCTTCGGAGTACGAAGAATTTCAAATTCGGTAACATCTCAACCGGGTCACCTTGACAGAAATAGAAATATGGAATTTATCTGTTTCATAAATTGGTTCATTTCACGGCTCATTGTATCTTAATTTCTTCACCTATCACATATCACGATATAAAGTTATCAAAAAAACATTACATATATCATTTTGACAAGTTTTGAGGAATAATCTTTTAGAAGCTTTGGGTAATAACATGACAGCCCATTTGTGACAAGCTGCTTATCGTATTTTGCCTAAGCATTCTGACAGACAAACCTGAGCAAACAGTGTAGACCCAGAATAGACGCCGTAGAACGCGGCGTCTGATCAGGGTCTACACTGTTTGCCACTCATCCAGTATTTGTTTGGACACATCCAGAGATAGTAAAAGGGACTTGTTTAAGTTTTAGGACATGTTTTGGAGGGGTTCAGGTGTCCGAACACTTAGGATAAACTCATTATAATAGTATATAGATGGAATTCACTAATACATCAGGATAACAAATCTTTGATCTGAAATTCTTAATGCGCACTGGAAAATAACCACCTGAATATTTTAGATTTGTCATCCTGAACGTCAGATCTGTATAATTCAAATATCAGCAGAAGACAAATTACGGAGATCTTTTCTTATCTCTCACCCCGCAAAAAAAGACTTTTCTCTTTACTTAAAGCATCCAAGGGGACCAATTAAATGAAATATTACATATACCCTATATTCTGTGACAGGTGAGAAAACATGGGCTGCGTCAAACGATAAAGTAAAGTACCTTCGAGCATGCGCAAAATGTGCGGATTCTATTCAGACATGGACTCCCATTACCCCGTCACAAAAACATACCTAATATAATGTTGACTCCCGTAAACCCGACTTTTATATAGTAAAGCAGGGATTCACAGGAGTATATATTATTTTTCTTATCTTGCTCAAAAACGTAGATTGAGGGTACTCGTTAGAACCGCCTGGCCATGTTTTGAGTAGAAATATGAAAATACAGCAGAAGTTTTATCTGATTTTTTTCATTTTTTGGCGGTAAAATTTTCAGTTTATTTGAATAGAGTTTTCGTAATGCTGCGGGGATATAAATCTTATCCAGATGTTTTAGACTGAATAAACTCCCCCACATTGAACAGTCCAGTTTTAATTCTAAGTACTATATGATTCAGATATTCCTAGAGAAAAAAAAACTATTTGTAAACAGTGGAGACCCTGATCAGACGTCACATTCTTCATTGTTTGCCAATTTCCCTTTAAGGAGTCTCCAGACTAAATGGCAAATAATAGCAAAATAGCAAAGGGTCTAAGGTTTCATTAGGCTGACAGAGAAGTTTTTCGCACTCTGTGTGTGTGTGTGTGCGTGCGTGCGTGCGTGCGTGCGTGCGTGTGTGTGTGTGTGATCTGGCTTCAGATCTGCATTGAGCCCTTTGATTTGTTTCAGCACAGTGATTTTGACAAATTGCGTTTAACTATGATGTTTCACAGATGAGGTAGAACACCTGTATATGGACCCAACATATAAGTGTAATTTGTAGCTGCATCAAAACTAAGGATGAAGTTTCGCGCTAGAAAAATTGGTTAAAGTCCCTAGTAGTTTTCCTGCTGAGCGTTCTAAGATGGTTCCTCTGTTGCAGTTCCCAGCTAGCATTCTTTAAAAATCTATAGCGGGCCGTTATCGGCCCGTCAGGGTAGCTGACGGGCCGATAACGGCCCGCTATAGATGTATGTAGAATGCTTACAGGGTTCTTTCTTTGCGCGTCCATGGTTTCATGTTTGGCCTCGGTTCGTTCCTCAACAATCCTTCTTTTAGTGCATCATTGTTGTGCTTTTTGACCGTAGCATTTCCTGGGTATCTTCACTTATATTTGTCTGTAAAAGCTTTCGCGGCAACAACTCGTTGGTTGGTTGCTTTACGATACGAGGTTATTCTGTTCTATTCAGCTGCTAGCACTAAGCCTGAAAATACTGTGTAACTGGAAGTTGTGGATTCCAAAAGAGGTAAATGGCGTCTGTGAGGACCGCTATTATTTCTCCTTTAGGCACCAATAATTATATTTTTCTGTTATTTCATTCAGTGCGATAATAAGTCTAATGCATTTTGATAGTAACACGAAGAAAGAACCATATTACCAAACTGATCTTTGTCAAGAAATATTCGGATTAGTCATATAATTTTTTTTTTTTTTTTTTTTTTTTTTTTTTTTTTTTTTTGCTTTTTTTTATCGGTGAAATACGTCATTTTCGGTTTCACCCGGTGACAGCAGCTGTAGAACTAAAGCGGAGATCACGTTTCGAAGCTAAAAAGCCAATTGAAATCAGGTATAGGCTGAGTTAAAGAAAAGATAAACCACGCAATATTTTTGGATAGTCACAAATTGATTGGATACTCATTAATTTCTACCTATTTCTTATTATTTACTACAACAGAAGGAATCAATATATTTGGGTAGTCACAAATTGATTGGTTACTCATTAATTTCTACCTATTTCTTATTATTTACTACAACAGAAGGAATCAATATATTTGGATAGTCACAAATTGATTGGATACTCATTAATTTCTACCTATTTCTTATTATTTACTGCAACAGAAGGAGTCACTATTTTTGGATAGTCACAAATTGATTGGATACTCATTAATTTCTACCTATTTCTTATTATTTACTACAACAGAAGGAATCAATATTTTTGGATAGTCACAAATTGATTGGTTACTCATTTATTTCTACCTATTTCTTATTATTTACTACAACAGAAGGAATCAATATATTTGGATAGTCACAAATTGATTGGATACTCATTAATTTCTACCTATTTCTTATTATTTACTACAACAGAAGGAATCAATATTTTTGGATAGTCACAGATTGATTGGTTACTCATTAATTTCTACCTATTTCTTATTATTTACTACAACAGAAGGAATCAATATATTTGGATAGTCACAAATTGATTGGATACTCATTAATTTCTACCTATTATTTACTACAACAGAAGGAAACAATATATTTGGATAGTCACAAATTGATTGGATACTCATTAATTTCTACCTATTTCTTATTATTTACTACAACAGAAGGAATCAATATATTTGGATAGTCACAAATTGATTGGATACTCATTAATTTCTACCTATTTCTTATTATTTACTGCAACAGAAGGAGTCAATATTTTTGGATAGTCACAAATTGATTGGATACTCATTAATTTCTACCTATTATTTACTACAACAGAAGGAAACAATATTTTTGGATAGTCACAAATTGATTGGTTACTCATTAATTTCTTCCTATTTCTTTTTATTTACTAAAACAGAAGGAATCAATATATTTGGATAGTCACAAATTGATTGGATACTCATTAATTTCTACCTATTTCTTATTATTTACTACAACAGAAGGAATCAATATTTTTGGATAGTCACAAATTGATTGGTTACTCATTAATTTCTACCTATTTCTTATTATTTACTACAACAGAAGGAATCAATATTTTTGGATAGTCACAAATTGATTGGATACTCATTAATTTTCTACCTATTTCTTATTATTTACTACAACAGAAGGAATCAATATTTTTGGATAGTCACAAATTGATTGGTTACTCATTAATTTCTACCTATTTCTTATTATTTACTACAACAGAAGGAATCAATATTTTTGGATAGTCACAAATTGATTGGTTACTCATTAATTTCTACCTATTTCTTATTATTTACTACAACAGAAGGAATCAATATTTTTGGATAGTCACAAATTGATTGGTTACTCATTGGGTTCTACCCATTTCTTATTTTTTACTTCAACAGAAGGAACCATTTCTTTAATTTTGTGGGTTTTTTTTATCCACTTAATTTCTGAAAACTATAACTTACTTGATAATAGACACACAAGTATAATACAGCTTATTTATTTATTTGTGCTTTTGATATGTGTTAAGATATATATGTGCCTGTAATGTGCGTACTTATCAAAATAAACGACAGATGTGAACAATGGTAATAATGGAAATAAGCCAGCGCATGACAAAAGCTACAATGACCAGCAAAGACTCAAATCAACCTACCCAGTGCGGCAATGGTTCGCGTTCATCCCGCTTTGGATACCTAAGAGTCTGTAGAAGGCACATGCGATCAGCAAAGACACTGATGAGACTGCGCGGACAGGCTGATCTGAGTCTTCGCTAGTCGCACGTCTTCTTTTAGGCTTTGTCGTACGCTGGCTCAAATGATACTGACAATTCCAAGACGGGCTTTCTGCCTCAGGTTTTCTTTATTTGTGCGTCTATGGTTTCATATGCGGCATTTCGAGGGTTGGTTTAAACATATTTATTCAAATAAATCATATAACTGAACAATGCCACAATTTTACATAATCCAATCTAAAGGATCTGAACGAAAGCTAACAGCTTATTAAGTTCATCTCCTAATACATAAACTTGTAATATAGATAAGTGGGAAGCAGCAACACATGATAGTTAATACTTATGATGGACAAAAACATTATACCAGACAAGAAAACAACAGAAATATTTGAAGAAAAGAAAAATAAAAAAAAAAAAACTACAAAGAAAAAAAAAAAAAAAAAAAAAAAAAAAAAAAAAAAGAGATGAAAATAAGAAGATGGAAGCGACATCCGGCAAAGCCGATTTTAAAATTTCCTTTATTTCACACTTTTATATTCTTTTATCAAAGACGGGCTACGGACTTCTCCAGTGATAATGTATATAGATGACCTTAGTCTTCCGTTGTTTCGAGGGTTGAGCGCAAGACTGTAGAAACTCAAACATATTTTTGAAACCCTTGTTTAGGGGCAACTTTGACCCCTTTGTAAACAATGGAAATTTAGGTGCCATTGCTCATATGAGCAATGGCACCTAAATTTCCATTGTTTACAGAAAGAAATGTTGTAATCTTCATAACGCCTTCATGGTGAGGAGATTAAGTATTGGGAAAAACAACCATCTGACTTGCTACAGTCTTGCGATTAACCCTCGATTTGTATTATCCATAGTTGTACTCATATGGACCATATGAACCACTCTTGACTAAATCAACAAAATCGCATGTATTCTTTGTTCGTGTGTCTGTGGTTTCATATGTGGCGTTTGTATTCTCCATATTAGTGTCAATTCTCTCCGTCTTTTGGTGTCTCGGGAGGGCTGTGCTACATAATTGTGGTATTTCCAAGGTATTTTCTCTTTTATTTTTGTCTTTAACGTGGATTTGATGAAACAAACCTTGTATTGTGGTCAATCATATGAACAACCCCTTGACAAAACCAACAAGACGGCAACAAGTCTTCGCTGTGCACTCAGTAGGTAGCTGAGAACCCAAGTTTTCTTAATGCGGACAGCGAAGACTCTGCTCAGACTGATCTGATTTTTCGCTGGGCGTACATGCCATTTTGTTTGTTTTGTTTGTTTTGTCTAGGGGTGGCTCATATAATGGTTGATGACTTAGCTTTGTTGAGCGACAGAGGGTTTGCCAACGGTCAGGAATGTCTTGTCGTCAACCATACCAACATTTTCTTTGTAACGTGTTCTTTTACTCGCATTCGCGCAGTCAGATTAGAGTCTCTGTTGTCCGCATGAGTAACCTTTGCATCCTTGGCTATCTAAAATGCGCACAGTAAAGATTCTGCTCAGACTTTGTACATGCCATTGAGGTCTAATCATAGCGCCAGGTCAGGAGGCAAATAGAAATGATTTAGGGATGCCTTTTCTGATTTTCTATAAGGAATATATACAAAATACATTTTCATGATGAAATAAGAAAATTTACTTTAACTATCCCTAAATATTTGTTTTCTTGAGCTATCGGAAGAATTTCCTAGGGACTCAAAACTGAGTTCGAATCAGCCGCGGTAAACGAGCCATCGTTGTTCGAGTCTTTGAAGTTTGACTGTATTTAGTCAAGATGGTTCAATCAACTGAGACTTCGAATTCCTAAAATTCTTTTGGAGCAGTGAAAAAAAATGGTGTAAAATTTTATGTGAGAAAACAAAAGCTTGAGTTTAAGGTGAACTGATTCATTTTTAGGGCAGGCAATTCAGTCAAAGTTGATTTTATCCCCTTTTTGGAAAGGGGTCTACTCATTATGAAAACAAGCCTTTTCAATTATACTGAAAATTTTACCACCAAAAATTAAAAAAAAAATGCAGATAAAAATTCTGCTATGTTTCATATTTCTGTTCAAAACATAAATTGTGGGTATTCGTTAGAACCGCCTCGCCGAGGCGGCTCTAACGAGTACCCACAATCTATGTTTTTGAGCAGAAATAAGAAAAATAATGTATATCCCTGTAAACCCGAGTTTTACTATATAAAAGTGGGGTTTTAGAGGGTCAACATTATATAGGCATGTTTTCGTGATGTGTAAAATAAACCAATTTGCTTACTACAGATAGACATCAGATCCTATAATTCTGCCTTTTAAATACCTTTTCAAAAGAGACTTGACGTGCATCAAAGCAAACAAGAAGTCACAAAAACATCGTCCTAATACAAAATGGCGGAAAATCTACTACGTGTATCTAGTCCCCTCAACACCAATGTAGTTGACAATAAATAGATTACATTACGAAAACATACCTATATAATTTTGACCCCCTTAAACCCCACTTTTATATAGTAAAACTGGGGTTTACAGGGGTATACATTATTTTCTTTATTTCTGTTCAAAACATAGATTGTAGGTACTCGTTAGAACCGTCTCGCCGAGGCGGTTCTAACAAGTACCCACAATCTATGTTTTGAGCAGAAATATGAAAAATATCCGAATTTTTACCTGAAAATTTTCATTTTTTTTGGTGATAAAATTTTCAATATATTTCAATAGGCGTGTTTTCGTAATGAAAAAAACTTTTCGGACGGCCCGTAGTGGGAAATTATTCCTCCTTAAACCTGGAGTAGTAAAGGAGAGCTATGATAGAAAAACAGTTTATTTGTTTATTTTTTTATTTTTTAAATATTTAGGTGGGGAATCTTCTCTTTCAAGTGGTAAAGTATGAATTAAATTAAATTTTATCACTCCCTGGAACAAATGAGCAGACGCCAAATTGAAATGAAATGTCAAAGCCCTTTTCCTTGCAAAATACTAAAATTAACAAGTCTTCATTTGCTGAATCAGTTCAGAGAATTGTAAAGGATACAGATTTATGTGCACGACACTAAAAGTTATTTTATAGTATAAATAAATAGTTGTATTCATGCCTCACGGGACTTTTTCATTAATTCTACCAGGAAGCAAATATATAAAAAAAAAAGATATGCATGTTTGAGTTCTTTTTTTATCTTAAAAGAATTCAAACATGCATATATATATATAAATATATATATATATATATATATATATATATATATATATATATATATATAATATATATATATATATATATATATAATATATATATCATGCAAATTGTCTCCTCAGCCTATTTTCTGGGGAAGTATGAATAATATTTAAAAATGTCGTCTGCTGAAAATTTTACCAAGCATGCTAAGTTACAAAATTGCGCAGTCTAAAAGAGTTTTATCATGAAATAAATCAAATTGCATATGAAACGTATATTTGTAAGCAAAGACCCAGAGACAGACAAGATAAAAGATAAAGGAGTATAACATGAGAAAACCTGATATCTGGCTGTTGTACGGTCCATTGAAAGGTATTTTCTAGTTACAAATGTACCTAGGGGCCAACTATTTATTTTTGTATACAGCGTTGTTGGTTTCGTAGCGGTTCCAGATTTCTTCGTAAATCCAATCGGAATTAAGTCACGTTGACTTCGATCACATGACACAGTTGTCTGTTGGCGGACAACAATTACACTCGATAGTTCATTTTCCGGTTTCCCAGCTCGGATTGGCCGTTGCTTGCAAACGTTCCATTTCTATTTGGTTGACGATGGAAATGCACATCAGCTTCGCTGTTTACATACGATTTTCAGCTTCTAACAATGGAGGTAGATGACACTTTAAAATATGTATAAACACAATGTATACCCAAAGAATAATACAGCAGTAATATTGACGTTACATGAAACGTCATTTGTTATTTTCTCGCATATATATATATATATATATATATATATATATATATATATATATATATATATATATATATATATATATATATATATATATATATATATATATATATTTATATATATATATATATAAGGAACATTGATACATTTTCAGGTGCGGAATCTCATTCATCTGAGAAATGGTCTACTTTGAAAGAAACTCCCCTTAGACTTTTAGAGGGACCTTGGTGTGTAGGAAAGTTTTCAGATAAAAGATATTTCTGCTCAAAACATAGATTGTGGGTATTCGTTAGAACCGCCTCGCCGAGGCGGTTCTAATGAGTACCCACAATCTATGTTTTTGAGCAGAAATAAGAAAAAATAATGTATACCCCTGTAAACTCCTGTTTTACTATACAAAAGTGGGGTTTAAGGGGGTTAAAATTATATAAGTATATTTTCGTGATGGGCTACACCTAGTAGATATTCCATCACATTTTACATGGGAGATAACGTTTATGACTTCCTGATTGTTCCCTCGCACACTTAGTCCTTTCTGAAAAGAAGTGTACACTAAAAGAAAGGAATTGGCACTCAATGTGAGTAAATATTCTTTCCATTTAGTGAAGAAATCTTTACAGAAGGAAGTCAAAATTACCGGACCTTAAAGTGGACAGTTCCTTCCTCTGATTGTAGTTTTAATAAATGCGGTTATGTATCGATAACTGGACTGCGCCATGCAATCAGGGACATATACCACAAGTGACATTTGTGAAAAGGTACATATGAGAACCGCAAAGGATCAGACAAGTTATCTACCCTGTCAAATAGGACTGTTTGAATCATGCCAATAATTTTTACAGTAGCTAGTGATTGTAAAAGCGCACAACGACAATTTTGATCGTTGTGCGAGGATGTACTGGCTATCTTGGGGTCTGCGATTCTTGGTGTCTGCATACCTTCAAAACACCTCGTTTTCGTATACAATGTCTTATAATTATGTAAATTTCCTATCATTTATTTCATCATAAAATCTGCTTTATTCTCTATCCGTGACTATAAAATACATACAATAAAACTGAGCCGCAAAACTGACAAAACGTACCTTTTGACATTTGAGCCCAACGAGGCCTTAAATCAGCCTGTGTCTTCGTTGTCCTCATGAAGAAAATTTGCATCCTTGGCTACCCAAAATGTGCCAAGTGAAGAATACGTAGGCTAATCTGAATTCTCACTAACCACACGTGTCCGAGGAAAAGTTTTTTTTTTTTTTTTTTTTTTGACGTTGTGGCTCAAATGATTTAAGGTATCTTACCCTTAAACAGGACGAACTGGCCATAAAATTGGCATATTACAGTATTAGCCTAAGTATTGGGACTGAGACACCAGACCCTAAGGTTATAAAAAAATTCCATGCTCAACTCAGCTGAGCATGAAATTTGTCATGCTTATAAATCTCAAATTACTAACAACTGCAAATTCTTTCTTGTTAAACATAGCTGAGCAAGAAAATTTCTCTGCTAATAAATATGAAAATGCCAACTGTTGTTGGCATTTTCAAATTTATTAGCAGAGAAAATTTCATGCTCAGCGGAGTTGAGCATGAAAAAAGTTTTATAACCTCGGGGCCAGAGCAAAAAGTGTAAACCTTGAAAAAATGTCGCATTCTGCGATTCCATTCATCTTGCAATTTGTAAACACATCAACAAGTAAGAAACTTGATTTGTTAAAAGTTTAAAACAAATATGGTAATGGGTTTAAGATGTCGCAATATTTTGATAAAATATGGTACCCTTGCGTAAATCTCAGTCATTCCATACCTGACTGATCAGACATTGGGAAATAGACTTTAAGTATAAAGTTGCCTATTTTATGTATAGTACTGGATTAATATGGACTCTTATATCATATTTATATTTTTCTTCTTAGCATCTGGTACAACTAATGCTGAAGATGCAGCTGCACTGTGTGCCACGGGTGACTATATGTTTGTGCCAAAGTCGGACGACTGCAATGCGTTCTACATGTGCAGCAATGGGGCCGCGTATCTGATGCACTGCGCTGCTGGGACGGTCTTTAGCCGTGCACAACACGTATGTGTTCATGAGTACGATACCGAGCTTAATGACTGCGTTCTGGAAGAGGATGACAGCCCAAACCGTACGTTGGCTTATTTATTTGTTTCTTTTTCCATTTTTAACTTTGAGCTCTCAATTTTACATATTGAAGAACAGCACATTAAGTGTAATCAGCTTTTATCTCTTGACTTTGGTAAAGTTGCGAGAAAATTTTGCTTTTGACTGTTAGGTCTAATAAAGGCACATTTTTTCAGTCATAATCTATTGCAATTAAACATTTCTCCACAAAAGTTTGATATGTTGTGTGTACTCATTAGAAGCGCCTTATCATCACGAAATATGCCTATATATATATATAGCTGACCCCTTAAAACCCACTTTTACATTGTAAAACTGGGGTTTACAAGGGTATACGTTAATGTTCTTATTTCTGCTCACAAATATAGATTGTGGGTACTCGTTAGAACCGCCTCGCCGAGGCGGTTCTAACGAGTACCCACAATCTATATTTTGAGCAGAAATACAAAAAATATCCGAATTTTAATCTGAAAATTTTCATTTTTAGTGGTAAAATTTTCAGTATATTTGAATAGGCTTGTTTTTGTAATGTAGAGGCGCTTCTAATGGATATACACAAAACTAACTTGTTTTGGTGGAGCAATAAGACAATATGAACACACATATATCTAGAATAATGTGGAGAATGGCTATTCCGCTTTATGAAACAAGACGCAACCCTCGTCTAGAGCTACATTGAGAACTGCAATTCCACCTTATTATGCTCCCCGAAAGTAGAGCATATAGTCGCCACTTTGTCCGTCCGTCCGTCACACTTTTGTCCGGAGCATATCCTTAAAAAATTGAAGGTAATTTAATGAAACTTGATACAGTGGTAGAGGGCCATGAGTGAAATCGCAGAATGCAAGAACCATAACCCAGTCGCCAGTATTTACGGAGTTACTTCCCTTTAAAGTTTGTCCGGAGCATGTCTCTTAAAGTAAGCAAGGGAATTAAAGAAAAGCTAATGCATTGATAGACGGCCATCAGAGAAAGTGCAGAGTGCAAGAACTGTAATTCTATCACTATCACAAGTAAATACAGAGTTATATCCCTTCTAATTTTTGCAATAGTAAGCTTGTCGGAGAATATCTCTAAAAGTATTGAAGACAAATGAATGAAACTTGAAACAGTAATAGAGGGCATATAGGAAATTGCAGAAAACAAGAATCATAACCCTGTCAACAGTGTTTACGGAGTTACTTCCCTTCTTAATTTTTGCAATAAAAAAATTGTCCGGAGCATATCACTGAAAGTATGGGAGGGAATTAAATAAAACTTGATACATTGATAGACGGCAGTCAGAAGAAGTACGGAGTGCAAGAACAGTAACTCTATCACAAGTAATTACAGAGTTAGTTTCCTTTCTAATTTCGCAATAGTAAGCTTGTCTGGAGCATATCTCTAAAAGTATTGAAGATAAATAAATGGAACTTGAGACATTGATAGAGGACCATGATAGATATTGCAGAATGCAAGAACCATAACCCGTCACGGGTATTTACGGAATTACTTCCCTTTGTAATTTTTGCAATAAAAAGTTTGTCCGGAGCATGTCTCTGAAAGTATACAAGGGGATTAAATGAAACTTGATACATTGATAGATGACATCAGAGGAAGTGCAGAGTGCAGGCAAAGGTGCCTGAGCGTCCGTTTGTCCGGCCATCTCTCCGTCTGGAGTTATCTCCTTAGTTATACTCTGGATGCACACGTTATTTTTTTTTTCATGTTTTTACAGGCTTTGTTGAAAATCACTGACTAGGGAACACAAAACTTGAGTTTCTTAGTCTTACGGTTTAAGAATTACAGGACTTGCAGGGAAAGGGCCTTACATTTTTCTTTATTTTTGCATTCTTTGTTGAAAATCACTTACCAGGGACCACAAAACTGAGTTTCTTAGTCTTATGCTTTAAGAGGTACAGGCCTTGCAGGCAAAGGGCCTTATAGTTCTCATTATATTTGGATTCTTTGTTGAAAATCACTTACTAGAGAACACATAATTGAGTTTCCTAGTCTCAGGGTTTAAGAGTTACTAACCTTGCAGGCAAAGTGCCTTATATTTCTCATTAGTTTTGGATTCTTTGTTAACTAGAAATGTAAGTAGAAAGTGCACAAAGGCCCCCGCATTGACGTAAGCTAATTTGGCAAGGTTTGTACGGTTTTATTGAGGTACCCAAAGCGGGGGCTTCCGTGTACTGTGGACACATTTCTAGCTGTTTTCCACTTCATTTATCAGGACAACATTTTATCTACAGCTATGTGGAGAATTGCAATTTCTTTTTATGTATATGGACACATCTCATATCTAGAGCTATGCGGATACATCTGGACACTCCTCTTGTGTAAAAACTATGTGGAGAATGGCAATTCTACTATATACATCTGGACACTCCTCTTGTTTTAAGCTATGTGAAGAATGACAAAATTATACCTTATTTATCTGGACACACCACTTATCTAGAGCTATGTGGCGAATGTCAATTCCACTTTACTTGTCTGGATACTTTTCTGGTCTTAAGCTATGCGGAGAAAAACTATTCCATTTTTTGTATCTAGAAACACCACTTGTCTAGAGCTATGTGGAGATTTACGATTCCACTATAATTATCTGGATACCCCTCTTGTCTTAGGTGGAGAATGGCAATTCGAGTTATCTGGTCATCCCTCTTGTCTAGTGCCATGTGGAGTATGGCTATTCCACTTTATTTATCTGAGCACCCCTCTTATACAGAGTTATAAGGAGAAGGACAATTCTGTTTTAAGTATATGGGAACGCCTCTTGTCTAAAGCTATGTGGAGAACGACAATTCAACTTTATTTATCTGGGTACACCCATTGTCAGAAGCTGTATGGGGTATGGCTATTTTACTTTATTTATCTGGATATACCTAAAAAAAAAACCTGTGGAGAATGGCTATTCTACATTATATACCTGGACACACTTCTTGTCTAAAGCTATGTGGAGAATGGCAATTCTACATTATACAGCTGGATACACTTCTTGTCTAAAGCTATGTGGAGAATGGCATTCTACATTATACATCTGGATACACTTCTTGTCTAAAGCTATGTGGAGAATGGCATTCTACATTATACATCTGGACACACTTCTTGTCTAAAGCTATGTGGAGAATGGGACACACTTCTTGTCTAAAGCTATGTGGAGAATGGCATTCTACATTATACATCTGGATACACTTCTTGTCTAAAGCTATGTGGAGAATGGCATTCTACATTATACATCTGGATACACTTCTTGTCTAAAGCTATGTGGAGAATGGCATTCTACATTATACATCTGATACACTTCTTGTCTAAAGCTACGTGGAGAATGACAGTACTGCTTTATTTATCTAGGTTCACCTCTTGCCTAGAGCTGTGTATGATGGCTATTCGACTTTATTATCTGGGAATCCCTCTTGTCTAGAGTTAGGAGGGTCATGGCTGTTCTACTTTATTTATCTGGACACCTTCTTGTCTAGAGCTGTTTGGGTTATGGCTATTTTTCTTTCTTTAACTGGACACCCCTCTTGTCTAAAGCTATGTAGGTTATGCCTATTCTACTTTATTTATCTGGACAGCCTCTAGTCTAGAGCTATATGGAGGGTGGCAATTCCTATTTTTTATCTTGACATTCCTCTTCTTTTAAGCTTTGTGGAGACTGGCGCTTTCACTTTATCTATCTTGACACCACTCTTGTCTAGAGTTCTGTGTAGAATGGCTATTCCACTTTATTTATCTTGACACTACTCTTTTCTAGAGCTATGCGGAGAATTGCAATTCCGCTTTATTTATTTGGACATCCCTTGTGTCTTTAGCTATGTGGAGAATGCAATTCATACCTGTTTATCCGAACATTCCATGTCTAGGTCAATAAAGAAAAAGGCAATCCTACTTTTTATCTGGTCTTCTGACTTGTCTTGGACTATGTGGAGAATGTAATTCCCCTTTATTTTTCTGGAAAACCCACTTCCCCAGAGCTGTGTGGAGAATGGTAACTACACATTGTTCATCTGGACACCCCATGTGTCTAAATCTATGTGGCTATGTGGAGGTTGGCGATTCCCATTGATGTGACACCTCATCCGAACACCCGTCTTGTCTAAAGTTATTTAAAGAATAGCAATTGAACTTTGTTTATCTGGACACCCATCTTGTCTTAAGCTATGTTGAGAATAGCAACTGCACTTTATATATCTTTACGCTATTTTCCATACAGTTAACTTTCAACATAATATTTTAGTGAACATCACAGGGGCGTGTGTCACAATATTTACATGTAAGATGCGCAAGTTAATATCTAAATAGAAAGAGCACTATCGAAAAAATACACTTTCGAGGGAGATTACCCCTTTTAAAAAGGTGCTTATTGTACAGAAAAGCTAATACGAAGTCCAAAAGTTGTCATCCTTTTATAAAATATGGTGGAAAATATCTAAGGTTATCCAGTCCCCTTAAGTTTTAAGTGAATAGTTCAGAAGATGTTCAGAAAGAGCCACGCTCACATAACACAGCCTATCAATTATACCATTACGGAAACACGCCTATTCAAATATATAGAAAATTTCACTCCCAAAAAACTGAATATTTTCAGATAAAAAACAAAACTCTGATACGATAATGTTCCGTATTTCTGTTCAAAACATAGATTGTGGGTACTCGTTAGAACCGCCTCAGCGAGGCGGTTCTAACGAGTACCAACAATCTATGTTTTTGCAGAGCAGAGCCTAAAATGCTTCCTTTTCCACAATGATGTGATCAAAATGCCACATAGGACTAACTAAAAACAACAGAAACAAGACACAAAGTATCCCCGCAGCAAGCAGCCACAAGGCTCCAGAAAACGAATATCACTGAAACTAGCACCTTTGAACGGTCAGAAGTGAATATTATCGAGGTTTCAAATCGACTTTACTGGCGCCAAATCTTCACCCTAGGTTCAGATAATGAAAACTAACACGATAACTGTTCGGCTCGTATAGAGCTCCCTAATTTAATGAGTAAAACACTACAAAAATATTTCCAGAGTTATATATAACTTTGTTCTTGGTACAAAATCTTTTGGGAAAACCCAAACGAGGACAAAAATATTATTGTCACATTTTAAGTTCGTTGTATTCTATTTTAAGCGCTAACGATAGAAGATCAATGCGAAAATGGAGCCACATTGATACCCCACCCGAAAGACTGTCAGATATATTACAACTGTAGTTTCCGTTACGACTATATTCCACGCTACTTTGAGCAACACATGCAAGAATGCACGTATCCGGACAATTTTAATGCAGAAACGAACGAGTGCGACCATTTCGAGAATGTATCTTGTGGGGACAGAAAAGAGTACATAGACGCATGTGAGTAATTACGTCATTATTTTTTTTTTATTTATTTATTTATTTATTTTTTTTTTTTTTTTGCATTATCCCACCGCAGGCTAATCTATTGATATAGGTTACATGCGTTATCCGTGTATTCGTTGCTTTTTCACATATGTGCTCTTGCAGAGAAAAGCCAAGAGAAACAGTATTGAGTTATGAGGTAAATGACATATCTCTGCGTACGGTGGTCGGGTGTATCTGTGGTCGCTATCGGTAAACCTGCTAGAATTCCGTATCCTATATCATAATAAAGGCTCTCCGGCCCGAACTTATGCAACGTGATCCGAATGCTATGGTCAGTCGAAATAAGTGAAGCACATTGCATATCTTGTTCAGTAGGCTTACGCAAATAATGACGAATTTAATGAGAATGTGTCCGCTTTTAGTGGAGACAAATCTATTAAACCGTTTGCCTCCCTTCTGAAAGGTAATCCATCACGAAAGCATACCTATATAATTTTGACCCCCTTAAACCCCAATTTTATTTTTCTTATTTCTGCTGAAAACATAACTTGTGGTACTCATTAGAACCGCCTCGACGAGACGGTTCTAACAAGTACCCACAAGCTATATTTTGAGCAGAAATATGAAACAAATATCAGAATTTGTATCTGGTAACTTTCAGTTTTTTGGTGGTGAAATTTTCAATTATATTTTCGTAATGCCACGGTACCAAATTTTTCCCTTTCTGAGTAGACCACTTTTCAGAAGGCTGTTTAGTTGCAAGAAGGTACAGTGAACCCGCGTCACAACGCCAGCATTTGTTCCCAAAAATGTTGCCATTATAATGAATTTGCTGTTGTAAAGAACCCTTAATGGATAGAATAATATGTAAGAAAAGCCTTGTTTTATTCTTATTTTCTCATAGAACATATGTTTTGGATATTTGTTAGAATCGCCTCTCTGAGGCGATTCTAACAAATATCCAAAACATATGTTGCTTGAAGATTTTATGCAGTGTTTTTGCATAATTTCTTATTAACTGTCAACTCTTGAGCGAAGGTTTCGTGACATTCAAATTGTCATTATAAAGTATTTTGTCGTTGTATCAAGTGTCGGTATAAAGAGGGTTGACTGTAATACGTCACAAAAGTTTTCTCTCTCAAAACCCAAATGGCGGAAAAAATCTACGAGGTGAATTAAATCTCCCTAAGGTGTCCAAATACAGTCGATTGTCATTTTTTCTCAAACATCAAACGACTAGAATATTTGTTTTGAAATGTAAGGAACATAAGCTACCTAAAGCAGTATTGTCCTTTTACTACTTTGACTTAAGCAGCGGTTTTAATTAGTGGTGTTTGAAGTAAAAGTGTCAAATGTATTTAGTAGTTTTTGTTATACTGAACAGGTTCCTACCGAAGTAACTGGTGTGGAGCAGCCCATTGCATACCTTGTTCAACAGGCTCATGTAAATGTAAGGAGGACGGATTTAACGAGAATGAGAAGCGGCTCTGGTCTCCATGGTACACCCTATGTTACAAGGAGCGGGCGATGAGCTCCCTGTATTGTCCGCGCGATGCCGTTGGCCGCACGCAGTTGTTTCACCCCGGGAGGAAGATGTGTCTTCCTCTCTACTTGATACCACAGGAACATGGAGGTGCCATGCCCTTTTGCCGGGAAAAAGTGGATGGTAACTACCACAATGATAATGTGGATAATTGTGATCAATATACCGTTTGCACCAATGGTGATGTCAGTCATAAGGTTCAATGTGAAGAGGGTGACGTGTTTGATTTTCTGCGACGGGAATGCTGGAACTCTACAACAGCCTGCGGTAAATGTGGAGACCTAACTTTTGATAAATGGTAAGCAAAGGGGATATAGAGCAAATCAACACAATAATAAATAAGGATTGCAATTCAAACAATCAAAATTATTTCATTTTCAGTTCAGGGGACTTGTAACACTTGGCAGATTTTCTGCAATATTTAATACGAAAGACGATTTTTATAGCTTCCTGTATGCTTTCTTACATACCAAATCCCTATAGGCTGCTGGCCAGCTATGGTTTACCCTTCCCCCCCCCCCCTCCACCACCACCACCTCCCAACCAGGGGGGAATTTTGAAGACCAAGTTTTTCTGAAAGCGTATTATATTGCGAGCATGTTAGCTATCTGGCGATGGGCGCGTTACCGAGTAACAGCCACTTACATTCGTTACCTTAACAAAACGTATAATACCATAGGAATTAATTAAACCTATGAGACTTGGAGCAAAAGTAATTATATGTTACAACTAAATATATGAAAGTAAAGAATAGTCCTCTAGCTACAAAATGAGATGTTTGAAACTCTTTTTCTTTTTTTTTTTTTTTTTTTTTTTTTTTTTTTGCCTTACATGGCGTTACATCTAAACTATCTCCTTACTGTGGGCTTTGGTGGTTTTCTGTATGGTAATCTTCTTCAATATTTAGAATATCTGTTTTGTATCATTTAGAAGTTGTTGTAAGCATTTCCAAAACTGCAAATTAAATGCTGATATTCTTTTAACATACATTTTATACTGTTAACAGTAAAGTTCCTATCTGAAACAAGCCACTTTTACATAAAATACTGAACACTGTCCTGAACTTTTCAATTTATGGCAAATGCTCATAATTTCTTTATGTGTTAATAAAATATCTACAGATTAATTATATGTCAGACCCTCACATGACTTTGCTAAATAATTAATCAGTGGTAACATATGTAACACCTCAATGTCATAATTTTAAGGGATTTTTCTCTCTGTAACGGTCTTTATCTATACCTTATTCTCTTGAATTAATATTTGGTTTAAAATAAGATTTTTCAGAATAAAAGGATAAAAATTATACTTTCACTTTATTTATTTTGTTATATTATCAGGTGTGTTACATAGATAATTTATATATCTGCAGTCTAGCAAACCAAATTATAGCTTGCTTCACTAATTTTTGTTTATGATTTTTATTTATGACCTTCGAATATATTTAAAATCATAGATATTATGCAGTTGACCACAAAGTCTTTCTGTTACATTTTTAATGTATGTAACATAAAATGTTAATTCTGATTTAACTATATTGGTACAAGCACTGTTTCATGCCAAGAAGCGCATGTATTAAATACCAGGGCCCGGTTGTTCAAAGCGTCGTTAGCTTAACGAGCTCGTTAAGGGTCATTTCGTTAACTGTTTTAGCGGATTCAAGATACAATATTCTGATATTTTTGCTGAAAAATGTGAGTAGCTTTTGCACTGCAAAAGCTACTCACATTTTTTCAGCAAAAAATTTCAGCATATTTGTGTATCAGTCAATGTAAATTTTAACGAATCGTTAACTAACGCCATCGTTAGCTTTGAACAACTGGGCCCTGAGTAGCATTTACATGTACACTGAAGGACTTTGAAAACGCAAAAATTGAAATTCATAAAATAATTTAATTTTTTGCTCATCAATTCAGTTGAAAATAAGCTAAACAAGAACATCAGCATGTTAGCGAACCTTGTTCTAAATTTCATCCCAACATATTGAATAATGTAAGAGTAACAGTCTATCAAATATCAATTCCCTTACAGTCAAAAGTAGCAATTAATTGCGAGTTTAACTGCCATTTGCCGCTATCATGCAGTACATCTCCGCCTCATCGAGAGGACAAGGTTTGCCATTACTTGCTGAGGAATGTTATTCCATTCATTGATCAAGGCGTTGGTAAGTTCATTTACGTTCCTAGGCGGCTGACGTCGAGCGCTAATGCGTCTGGCCAGCTCATCCCAGGCATGCTCAATCGGAGACATGTCTGGAGACAAAGACGGCCAGTCTAGCACTGGAATCCTATTTGTTGCCAGAAAATTGACAGTGAGGCGGGCACTATGAGCTGGGACATGGTCATGTTGGTATATAAAGTTACCTCTCCCCGATAATTTTGTCGTAAAAAGGGTAATGCCACAGGACGAAGAACGTTATCAATGTAACGCCTAGCATTTCCATTTCCATTTAAGATAACACGGTCAGTTTTGTTAAATTGGGTTATACCAGCCCAGACGTGAACACTGCCACCACCACCACGGTTACGTTTCTGAACACAGTTCTCCGAAAACCGCTGACCGCGTTGACGGTACACTCTTGTACGGCCGTCGCAGTTTTGCACATTAAACTTGGACTCATCGGTAAATAAAACTGATCCCCACTGCCTGCGATTCCATCGTAAGTGAGCCCGAGCCCAGTTTAACCTCACCGCCTTATATCTGTTGGTCAAAATTCAACCTTTTTTTACGTCTGTGGCAACGGAGCCCAACTTCTCGAATTCTCCGCCGAACTGTACAAGCATGGATTGGGTGTTTGCAATGAAACAGTTTAAAATTTTGTCTAGAAATTGGGTCGTGATTTAAAGCAATTAATTAGATCGTCTATTACAAACATGAAACAACTTACCCTTGGAGTCCAATTGTTCGTCTGGCACTGACGGTAGCCGGTCGGAATGGAAACCTTCGATGCAATCGACGTAAGTTGGCGTCTTGACGTCGGGTTGTTATTCTTCGCTGATCAGGCCTGCGTCGATCTTTAACTGACCCAGTGGCCTGGTAACGATCTCTGAGGCAAAGAATAGTTGACGGATGGCAATTATAGTGTCGCGCGACATCAGAACCCCTCGACCTCCTGGTCTCCAGTCGGACGGCGCATCCAACTGAGCCACCGAGGCCGGTCATTTATGTATTCTCCAGAATTTGGGGTCGTCACTAAAAAAAATACCGATATACTTTTTACCCCTATCAATCCCACTTTTATATAGTAAAACTGGGGTTTACAGGGGTATACATTATTTTTCTTATTTCTACTCAGAAAGATAGATTATGGGTACTCCTTAGGCGGTTTTAACGCGTACCTACTATCTATTTTCTGAGCAGAAATATGATAAATATCAGATTTTTTTGTCTGAAAACTTTCAGTTTTTGGTGGTGAAATTTTCAATATATTTGAATTGGCGTGCTTTCGTAATGATTCTAACTTATGATAAGTTTTAACACGGCAAGTAAATGATTTTGTCTAGAGAAAAAGGATACCATGAGTCCTGTTAAGTACCTACAGAACATTAAGTACATTACGAAAACATACCTATATCATTTTGACCCCCTTAAACCCCGCTTTCATACATCGGAACTGGGGTTTACAGGGGTATACATTATTTTTTCTTATTTCTGCTTAAAACATAGATTTTGGGTACTCGTTAGAATCGCCCCGCCGAGGCGGTTCTAACGAGTTCCCACAATCTATGTTTTGAGCAGAAATATGAAAACTATCAGAATATTTTATCTGAAAGTTTTCATTTTTTGTGGTAAAATTGTCAATATATTTGAATAGGCGCGTTTTCGTAATGACCTTTGTTTAGACTGGTTCTAGTCCTTTAAACGTTACTCTACATTATAATTATTACACGTATTCAAATGAGTATACATGAACACATTATTAAGACTGGCTTTAAGCCAATCTTAATTATTTCTTTATGTATATGCATTATCTATTGATAGTGTTAATTTAGTCTATCAGATAGAATATTTGGGGATATTTCTTTTCTTTTCTATTAGAACAACAGTGGTCGAAAACGGTCCAGTCAGTGATAGATTTGCTTGAGCGTTATATGTTTACAGACAAGTCATTTTTGGGGCATAATCTTCACATTTATAGTCTTCTCGGTTATAGATTATAAAGTTATTTTTTCTCTCTGCGCGGAAGTGTAGACCGATATACAAACAGAATGAAATAGCCCAGCTAGCATTCTTTATAAATCTACAACGGCCCGCTGTAGATTTATAAAGAATGCTTACTGGGAGTTAACCGTTATAAGCATCAAGTTAAGACAAATCAAAATAATAAGTACGATATCAGGGCATATTCAGTTATGTTGAAAGTATGGACCACAATTCAAAAAGCTTGAAATCAGTGCAAACATATGAATTATCGCGCTTGCTTATATAAATTAAGGTGAAAGGATACATTTAGTGACACTTTCGTGCTAAGAGTTTAAAAGTCTTTCACCTGCTACAGTTCCATGGTTCCATCCCGTTTTGATGTGATATAAAAGCCACTTGAGTCAGCAACAGATCCTGGGATTTCCGTGTTCTATTCACCACTTCGACAACACATGACTTTTTCTATTCAGGGTCAAAAACTGGAATTACCGACCGACTCTTTGCATCACTCCACACCACCAATAACTCCCTACAGATTTCTTTTATTCTGTTGTAATTTTGCCTTCCAAGAATCTCCTGTTGCCTGAAATAAACAGAACAATACAGTCTTTTATACACCATCTACTCCGTATATTCTACGATAGGACTATATTTCAGGGTACCAAAACAATGAGACGACAATATAGAGGTCAAACATGTTTTTTTCATGCATTAAGATTCGCCAGGTCCCGTGGGAGGTGTTGAAAACCTAGGCCGGAGGCCGCGGTTTTCAACACCTCCCAAGGGAACTAGCGAATGTTAATGCATTGAAAAACCATGTTCGATCGCTATTATAGCATATAAAATGAAAACATTTGCTACATTTCGCGTTATTTCTTGCACTGTTTTGTTTTGCCATTTCACCGATGTCTCACGAACGCAATTTCCATGGACTATGCTCGTTCTAGGGCCAGGCAGTACACATCTCGTAACGGCAGCAAATCTGTGGCCCCGGTCCGATTATATTGAAAGTTGCATAGCCGTGCTTTAAAAGCGCGTGAATTGCCTTGTTTATATACGACTTTTCGCCGATTAATGCTCGGCTGTTAATAACGTGCGACACTGCTTTTTTTGCAGTAATAGTAGTCTGGTGCCACTTGGTCGTTTGTTCACCATTTTTGACTTGGGAGACAACCTTTATGACAACACTGTTTGTTTTCCTTCACACCAATTCCCTTTTGAAAAATAAAGGTCTTTGAAAACGGTTCTACTTTAAAAAGAAATATATTGCTACCAGAGGGGACAATTTTTTTGCTTTTAGTGTAGACCCCTTTTTAGAAAGGAACAAAAACAATCTTGACAAAGCTGCCCCCTTTTTTATGTGTCAGTTCCAATTATATGATAACATTATATGAAACTACCAACTTCTGTGTGTGCATGTACATTACAGGCACAGGTGCAGTCGGTGTTTGGGTTGTTATCTTTCAACAATATTTTTTCACACTCCTCTGACATCACGAAAACACGCCTATATAATTTTGACCCCCTTAAACCCCACTTTTATACAGTAAAACTGGGGGTTACATGGGTATACATTATGTTTTTTATTGTGCTAAAATGTCATAGATTGTGGGTACTCGTTAGAACCACCTCGCCGAGGCGGTTCTAACGCCTACCCACAATCTATGTTTTGAGCAGGAATATAAGAAATATCAGAATGTTTTATCTAAAAATTTTTCTTTTTTTTTGTTGTTGTAAAATTTTCAATATATTTGAATAGGCGTGTTTTCGTAATGTCAAAACGTACGGAGTACAAAAACGATGAAAATCATACGCGAAGTTGAATTACACCGAAAACGACGATCAGTAACAGAATGTTGTTACATGAGACTAAGGTAAGGTGTTTCTTGAACAGAGTTTAACCCTTTAATTCCTAAGTTTCTGCAATAAACTCGTCCATCTATGAATTTGGACACGGCCATTGTTGCAAATAGGGATATCAGTCAAAAAACGAGAACCAAATGGCAAACAGCTTAGATCCTGATGAGACTGCTCGTTAAAAAACGTCTCATCAGGATTACACTGTTTGCATAAACATTTGTTTGGGTCTATCGGGTTGAAAGGGCTGTGGCAAAATCCTTTAAAATATCAAATTGCAAATTTGAATTAAAACTAAATTTGTATACCCCAAAAATGACATACAAACGTACTTGTGTTTTATTTGTAAAATTTACTGTTTGTCTAGAAAGTGTCTGAAACCTAAACTGTTACCTTCATTCTTCTAATTCATTTGTTTGCTCGGAGACCGTATTAATTCGTTTAATTTATTTTTTACCGGAGCCCCTATTTATTTGTCTAACTTATCTAACTTTTTTGTTTTCTCAGAGACCGTATTAACTTGTCTAACCTAATTGTGTTCTCGGAGACCGTATTAATTTATCTAACTTGTTTTGTTTCTTGGAGATTGCATAAGTTTGCCTAACATATTTGTTTTCTCGCAGACCATAATTTTTCATTAACTTCTTTGTTTTCTCGATGGCCGTATTAATTTGTCTAACCAGTTTGTTTTCTCGAAGGTCGTATTAATCTGTTCTTTTCTCGGAGACTGTAATAATTAGTCAACTAATTTGTTTTCTCGAGAGACTGTATTAATTTAGCTAACTTGATTTTAAAATGTTGTGTGCAAGTTGTAGAGATATTTTTAATACTATATATATATATATATATATATATATATATAAAAGAACAGAATTAAAAATTTTATGAATGTTTCAATTACGGTACTATGTTCTAATGGTCTATGTTTAAAACAGACCAATACAAATATTTATCATTACGAAAACAAGCCTATTCAATTATATTGAAAATTTTACAACCAAAAAAGGAAAATTTTTCGATAAAAAATTCGGATAATTTTCTTATTTATGCTCAAAACATAGATTGTGGGTACTCGTTAGAACCGCCTCGGTGAGGCGGTTCTAACGAGTACCCACAATCTATGTTTGTAGCAAAATAAGAAAAATAAGTGTATACCCCTGTAAACCCCAGTTTTACTATATAAAAGTGGGGTTTACGGAGGTCAAAATTATATAGGTATGTTTTCGTGATGAGCAAATAGTGAAGATCCAGATGCGGTTGCTCGTAGCGAGCCGTCTCATCAGGATATACACTGTTTGCTATTCGGTTCTTGGTATTTTATTGAAATCCCTATTTGCATCAATGGGCGTGTCCAACTTCAAAGAGGAAAAGCCCATTGGAGAAACTCAGGGTTGAAAGGGTTAAAACTAAAATTTGAAATCTACATAACTATATTTTTTTCAGCTATGAACTCTTCTCTGCCGAACCTTAATTGTTGGACAGTTAGATGACAAAGAACAGACTGAAATTTGGATTGAAATTTACCGGACATTGTATTTCCACTGACGCAGCAGAACTGTTTTAAAATATGTTATTATTGTGATAAGAATTGTATATTTCATTACATCTCCATAAAAAACATTTGTCATCGGATTATAACTAGTGATCATCGAGGTAACATCCTCATTATTTCTGAACCATACCCTGTACACACACACACACACACACACATACCACCCCCTCCCCCCCCCCCCCACACACACACACACACACACACACACACACACACACACACACACGTCCCCTTTTAACTACATAAGTGGTTAAATTGTGGGGACGGGGACAGAGGTTATCTGATTTTGAAGAATGATTTTTTTTCTCTCTTTGATACAAGTATGAAACCTATTTGTTAATTAAAACCACAGTTTGTTAATTAAACCACACACTAAAAAAAGCTTTGTGCAAGCGTTTTAGTAAGGTTTTGAAGTTGAAGACTTAAACCTAAACCTGGTTTCTAAAAATAATGCCAGTTAATCATTGTCAATATTTTTCTTGTATTTTTGAAAGAAAATAAGCCTTGACATTACATTTGAATTATCTTCAAACGAAATGTCAAGTCTTACTTTTTGTGAAAAAAAAATATGTTCATCCAATAACTACATAGTGCTAAAGCTTAAAATGTGCATGAGATGGAACATGTAATGATGATATTACACAAAAGTATACAAATCCTTCTCAAGGAGCAACAGATAAAAAGTTCTCAGGTAAGTGAGAACAGCTAATCGAACTCATCACGTGATTGTGAGCAAGTCCAACTTTAAATGTGCAAATGACTTATGTTTACTTCGGAGAGGTTTTACCCTTTATATTTTGTCTGAAAGTTTTCATTCACTGAGTATGCATACAAAGAATACGGCATTGTCCAGCCGCTTTTTTTCAATAACAATATTAGAAATTATACGCTTAGTTTGATAATGTAGAAATACAATGTATATATCTAAATATAAAGACCAAGCGCAATAGCATCCGTGTTTACGGTAAAAAAAACTGTATGAAACCATACAATAATTAATTTTGATGATTCTGTTATGAAAAATGTATATTTTGTTGTTGTTGTTGTTGTTGTTGTTGTTGTTTTCAATTTATATTCTAGTTTGAACATGAATGAAAGCATGCGTTAATTTGATAATTCCTTTTTTAACTGTATGGAGCTATACAATAATTTGATGGTTTTACTTTGTATGAAACCATACAATAATTTGATGTTCCATTTTGACAATGTATAAAACTATGCAATAATTCGATGTTCCTTTTTGACATAGTTTGAAACCATACAATGATTTGATGATTCCATTTGAAAATGTATCAGCTTTACAATATTTTGATGATTTCATTTTGACACAGTAGGAAAAAAGGTAAGAGAAAAGCCCAGGGAGTGCCACAATCACAAACCGCAGCCCTTCCTAGACACTAAGAGGAAGAGGAAACAGGCAAAACCAAACAAGCGCAAATCGAACAAACGTACGAAAAGCACTAAGATTAGCTCTCTCTTCCCCAAGCGAGGTAATCGCAATGTTAAAAGGACTGAAAAACACAAGAACAAAATAACATAAGCTAAGACATAAAACAAATCGCCTCGTACTAGAAACTTTAACTATTACGATAATTCTATTTTAGAAATGTATGTAATCATACAATAATTTGATTATATTTTGAATGTATGATTCCATACAATAATATAATGATTTCATTTGAAAATTTACGAAACCATACACTAATTTGATGATATTATTTTGAAACTTTACGAAAACAAACACTCATTTAATGGTTCCATTTTGAAAATGTATGAAATAATATTATTATTTGATGATTCTATTTTGAAAATGTATGAAACCAAACATTAGTTTGATGGTTCCATTTCGAACATGTATGAAACCATACAATAATTTGATGGTTACATGTTGAAAATAAGAACACCACACCATAACACCCCATCGCCGAAAACCTATGAATCAAGTAGAAAAGTCATTAAGTAACGCTCGAATTACCGGAAGCCCTCTTCAAATAAAATGTTTGAACCGCAACGTGAGGAAACGTACCTTCTGACATGTACGACTGAAGAAGACTCAAATCAGCCTGTGCATCCGCGAAGTCTGATCAGAGTCTTAGTTGTCCGCATTAAGAAAATTTGCATCTTTGACTGTCTAACATCAACGAGAAATTAGATTGTTTAAATTTTAGGACACGTGTGATAAGAAGTGAGGATGTCACGATACGAATTAAAGGTAAATATGGTTTGACATTTCAACGAGTACACGGTGTACACATGTAATGCACTTCATGACTTGTCATGCAAAAGGAGGATTTGATTACCCTACCATCACGTATTGTTTATATTATAACACAAAGTCCGTTGAGGTACATCCGTAGTTAACGCACCTATGTCAATCAAAGCACTGACAGCACTGGTGGGTCGTCAGTTGAAAAAAAAAACATGTTCCTAAACAGGGACTTAAGAGTGTTTCATTTAACCTTTAATTTCTTGTAATCTAAATAAACAGTGCAGACCCTGATCAGATGCCGCTTTCTGTCTTATCTGATCTAGGTCTACACTTTTTGCCAATGCCCTAGTCCAGGTTTTACAGATTACCCTCTTTACACGGCATTCTGGCGTCATAGTGACAACGAAAGCGCGGCTATAAATAACCGTTACCTGGAGCGGTCTGATTTCATAAATTAATGATAATCACTTGGACAGGTACCGTAACGAAATTTTGGTGTATGCATACTTAGGATCGATTGTAAACAATCGACCCAAAAAGTATACAAGCCATAGCTCTAGATAAGCCATATTTCTATCAAATTAATGACATTCATCCTCATTTTTCCACACAAATATATCTGTTGTGGTACTCATTAGAAGCGCATCGATATATTTGTTGAGAAATAAGGACAAATAATTTATCTAGAGCTTTGTAAACCATGATGTTTCATCATATAATATTGGAAATGAGAAAGTTTAGTTACTAAAGACAGATATACGCAGTAAAAACAGGTTGCTCGAGGTTAAGCCAAAAAAACTGAAAAGGTTGCTTAACATTACGAAAACACACCTATTCAAATATATTGAGAATTTTACCACCAAAAAAAAATAAAAACTCATATGAAAAATGTTTGTAGTTTTACCCACAATCTGTGTTATTGAGCAGAAATAATAATAAAAAAAATGAATGTATACCCCTGTAAACACCAGTTTTACTGTATAAAAGTGGGGTTTAAAGGGGTCAAAACTATATAGGCGTGTTTTCGTGATGAAAACTTTACAATTCTAAAATAAATCACAATAATAATATGGATCCCTACATATCCGGTTTTTACCATATAAATGCTCATCTGGAGCTCGATCTTCGCGTACGAAACGAAAACCAAAACTATTTAACCTTTACCGCCCTCTGGGCTAGTAACAAATTGAGGCTATTTTTTTTTTTTTTTTTTTTTTTTTTTTTTCAGAAAATCGGCTTGACATTTCATGAAGACAATTTGTATTAAATGTCTAAGTCGATGTTCTGGGAAAAAAAAAAAAATAAAATGCCGTCTGCTGAAAATTTAACCCAGCATGCAGAAGTTTAAGTTAAAAAGTTCAAGTAATTCACACCGACATCACCCATTTACACCTTTAGTTTGTTTGTTTTTTTTTTAAAGAGAATATAATAAAAGTCATGTAATCAATCTTCGATACGTTTGAAAACAAACAAATAAAAATGAACATGGATTTATTAAAGAGATTTATAACCTGTAGAAGTTTTATTTTGTTTACCTATCTAATTGTTTAATTTTATTTTATTCGCAACAGGGTTATCTGTCTACTGAACATATTTGAGCCACGCCATGTGTAGATATGATATTCGAGGCATATACGGTCAGCGAAGGCCCAGATTCGCATGCGCAAAACCTGATCAGGGCCTTCGCTGACTGCATACATACCACTGGATATAGAATATAAAACGATCTGTAGCAAATACCATGCATCAACTGAACTTGATAACAGTTATTGTAGAACTAGATATTTGAAACAAAGCACTGACAGCACTGGTGGGTCAATTGTTCTTGAGTGTAGGCTGGAAAAAATGGTCATCATTACGAAAACATGCCTATTAAAATATACTGAAAACTTCACCACCAAAAAATTAAAATTTTCAGATAAAAAATTCTGATATTTTTTCATATTTCTGCTCAAAACATAGATTGTGGGTACTCGTTAGAACCGCCTCGACGAGGCGGCTCTAACGAGTACCCACAATCTATGTTTTTAAGCAGATATAAGAAAAATAATGTATACCCCTCTAAACCCCAGTTTTATTATATAAAAGTGGGGTTTAAGGGGTCAAAATTATATAGGTATGTTTTTGTAATGGAACGGGGACTTAAGACTGTTTCATTTATTCCTGAACTTCCTGTAATGTAAGAAAACAGTGCAGACCCTGATCAGACGCCGCCTTTGGCGGCGTCTGATTTGGGTCTGCACTGTTTGCCAAAGTCCCAGTCCAGGTGATTTGGGTCTGCACTATTTGCCAAAGTCCCAGTCCAGGTGATTTGGATCTGCACTGTTTGCCAAAGTCCCAGTCCAGGTGATTGGGGTCTGCACTGTTTGCAAAAGTGCCAGTCTAGGTGATTTGGATCTGCACTGTTTGCAAAAGTCCCAGTCCAGGTGATTTGGGTCTGCACTGTTTGCAAAAGTCCCAGTCCAGGTGATTTGGGTTTGCACTTGCAAAAGTCCCAGTCCAGGTGATTTGGATCTGCACTGTTTGCAAAAGTCCCAGTCCAGGTGATTTGGGTCTGCACTGTTTGCAAAAGTCCCAGTCCAGGTGATTTGGATCTGCACTGTTTGCAAACGTCCAAGTCCAGGTGATTTGGGTCTGCACTGTTTGCAAAAGTCCCAATCCAGGTGATTTGGGTCTGCACTGTTTGCAAAAGTCCCAGTCCAGGTGATTTGGGTCTGCACTGTTTGCAAAAGTCCCAGTCCAGGTGATTTGGGTCTGCACTGTTTGCCAAAGACCCAGTCCAGGTTTTACGGATAACTTCCTTTCACTACGCTTTGATGTCATAGCGACAAGAATAGCGCGGCTGTAATTACTACGCGTTTCAATATTCATTAGACTTTCAGTCAAGTGCAGAGAATCAAAGTGCGACATTCTGATGTCATCACAGAGGTCATTGCACCAAAAAATTGTTAGAAACAAACATGAAAAGGATTTATATTGCAGTCTTGTCGATTGCGCAATTCTGGTTATTGACGTACGATATCGCTCGGACCTAAAATGTATATTGGGTCCAAGGATATCGGGACTGACTAAAACGCTGAATTTCTGCTGAATTCAGCAGGTTGCGGATCAGCAGAAATAGACTAAAACGCTGATCTGCTGAACATTAGTTTATTATGGTGATTTGGGCCACAATACGATATCTGAGTTATCTCGATTGCAATTGGTTTCGATTTAGTAGGCGGAGACAATTAAGTCAGTAAATGATCTGTGATTGACTTGTCCTCTATCTGACCAGGAACAGCTGTTGTGAAATACTGGCGGACTTTATTTGTGCATCTTACACGAATTACTCGCGACCCGATCGGCTGCGCAGGCTAACTGCTAATATTGTGCGTAAAGAATGTCCGTCCTTGTAAGTATGCACTATAAATATAATAGACTCTTATCGGACCGCTTATTTACTACTCGGAACACTATGGTATTAACCAGTAGACTCGTGAACCGCAAAATAGATACTTACTTCTTGGGTAAGATGCGATGACCTTGACAAGCCTGCGCATAAAAATGTTTCTGTGTCCTGTTAACGCTGTCAAGCAAACTGTAGGTCCTGATCGGAGTAAGCGGATGCGACAGCCTGCTGCCCTGTCATATGTTTTGGCTATTCTTTTGTAATTGGTAAGGTACCTTTTAGGATTTAATATTGAATACAGCCTTCCGTTACACACGCTACTAGTTTGATGTTTTTGTGGAAACCGTGGCAATGCTTCTGAAATGTGCTGCCGTTAGATGGCTGTCGTGTGTCACGTCCGCACGAAAGAAATGCGTAGCAACCGTTACCTTGATTTCGATCAAACGCGCGGTCTGATTCCATTGGCCGATGATAATCACGTCGACAACAACTTAAACAATTTTGGTGTATGTGTTATTTCACTCCAAAATAGTATAGAAGATGTCCAGGAAGTGCCGCAGTGATAGAACATAGCCTACCAATGACACCAAGAGCAAGGGTAACTTAACGAAGACAGACAGTACACAAGCCACAAATCAAACAAAAGCAAAGACCATTACGAAAACATGCCTATTCAAATATACTACGAGGGTCCTGCAAAAAGTTTTGTCACTGGGTTCGGATTACTTCAGTGCTACGTTTTATCAAACATATTTGTATTACAAACCTTCAAAGTATTCCCCCTTAACTGAAACACATGATTGTAACCGATTTACCCAGTCGCGAAAAGCAGATAAATAGTCTTCTTTTGGTATCTGTTGGAGACACTGATAAATAGCACTGCCAAGAGAACTTCTAGACGTGTACTTATTTCCAGAAAGCATTTTCGTAAGCCTTGGGAATAAAAAGAAGTCACAGGGACTCTTGTCAGGTGAATAAGATGGATGGTTTACAATCTTCACCTTTTCAGAAGCCAAAAAAGATTTAACAACCTCACACTTATAAGAGGAGGCGATGTCATGCAAAAGGTGGACTCCTGACCATCCTTTGCTTGGTCCATGTTCCAATGTAAGAAGTAAATTGGTCAGTGTATATGACTGCATCTATTTCAATTTGAAATAACTCGGTCAGTTGGAAAGCAATTTGCACGAAATAAACGGGTATCGTTAGCTATTCAACATACCATTCAAGTGCAGTGAAGCGTTTTAAAATATACCTGGGATAAAACTTAGGAAGCCTATTAGTGACAGAACTTTTTGCACGACCCTCGTAAGAAGTTATTCACCAAATAATTGAAAATTTTCAGACAAAAAATTCAAATATTTTTCATACTTCTGCTAAAAACATAGATTGTTGGTACTCGTTAGAACCGCCTCCGCGAGGCGGTTCTAACGAATACCCACAATCTATGTTTTTGAGCAGAAATAAGAAAAATAATGTATACCCCTGTAAACCCCAGTTTTACTATATAAAATTGGGGTTTAAGGGGGTCAAAATTATATATAGGCTTGTTTTCGTGATGACTACAATACGACAATGGTCAGTAAAATAAATGCCATGGGTTTGGGAACGTTCAGTAAAAAAAAAAAAAAAAAAAAAAAAAAAAAAAACTACTATGGGGCTTAAACCAGGTTTACTCGCGCAAAACCCCATCCTTTTCAAACTCTGATGCAGTTCATCAGTGTCATTAAATAAATAGAAAATTATAGAAAAAATGAAGAAAACAAAACAAGGAGACAAACATGTTAGTATACAAGTAAATTAATAAATCAAAATATAATGAATAAATGCCTTTTCAAAATTTCAATTATATCATAAATTATCACATTGAGACGCTACAATGTCTCGGGTATGAAGACTTTTATTGCACCCTTTAATATCATTATTAGATTTCTTTGATCTTCTTATCAATGAACTATTGGTACTCATCGCGTGATACCTTCCAAACAGCTCAGAATTACGCACCCCTCTGACGGTAGTTTTAATGAGAATTGAATTATTGAACATTATGCCATATTTGTGCAACGTCAAGCGAAAAAGTGTCGTCAAATTTGCGCAAGAGGCGCAGAATCAGATCATTCTGCGCATGCCTAAAGGCTCATTCGGGCCTTTGTTCTCTATTGATATATTCTATAGTATTCAAAAATTTAGAAGCGGACAGCAAAGACCATGGACAGACTGATCTGGCCCTTCGTTGTACGCATGTGCCAGAAGACACGTTTTGGCATGGCATGGCCCTTTTTGTCACCAAAATTTTGCATACTTTTAAAGCGCACTTCCTGGTGCTCTATACTTTATACTGTATATAGGGAATTCTAGTAAATGAGGCATATAGCTTACTTTAAATTCTGTAATTACATGTAAATGGCATCATCTGAAAGTAGTCTGAAAGCAGTCTATTTATGTAATACATACTTTCACTGACCTTATAATACGAAAACACGCCTATTCAAATATATAGAAAATTTCATCTCCAAAAACTGAAAATTTGCAGATAAAAAAACTCCGATATTTTCTTATTTCTGCTCAAAACATAGATTGTGGGTACTCGTTAGAACCGCCTCGCCGAGGCGGTTCTAACGAGTACCCACAATCTATGTTTTGAACAGAAATAAGAAAAATAATGTATACCCCTGTAAACCCCAGTTTTACTATATAAAAGTGGGGTTTAAGGGGGTCAAAATTATATAGGTATGTTTTCGTGATGATAATACGACTATGGGTCGCGCAACGTGTCTTCGGCCAATTGCGGACAGCGAAGGCCCAAATCAGCCTGTATCTCCGTGCAGTCTGATCAGAGCCATCGCTGTCCGCTAACAAGTTCATTGGATAGTACAGAATTGGTGACAGGAGCGCAAAGGCCCGGATGATCTGAATTTGCGCACTTTGAGCATCCTCGAAGACACTTTTTCGCCCTATGCGGCCCATATGGTAAAAATGCGGGCATGTGCATTCACGATTTGTCTCGATTTGATATTTTTAAACGTAATCTATTTGTGTTTGTTATATCTTTTATCATTTTGAACTGTGTATGAAAACAACGTAGATAGAAATTCTATTTTTTTATTCAGATCTGTTCTTTAAAAACAGACTTAAGGGCACGGTATACTCTTTCAGAGGAGATATCTGTCAAAATTGTATTGTCTACCTTCTGAAAAAAGATCTGCTCTACTCTAAAAAGAAAGCCTTTGGTCCCAAGGCGGAACAAGTTAAGATGTTGTACAATGTATCATCCCAGTATCTAAGGACTCATCCGGGCAGTAAGATAAGGGTTTTCACTGTTCGAATACGAAATCATGGCTACCATATCTACCGTAAATATTTAGACAGACAGGCCTGAGCAAACAGTATAGATTTTGATCAGACGCCGCATAACGCGGCGTCTGATCAAAGTCTATACTGTTTGTCGCTCATCTGAGAACTTTTAGACCTACAAAAATCATTACGAAAACATGCCTATATAATTTTGACCCCCTTAAACCCCACTTTTATATAGTAAAACTGGGGTTTACAGGGTATACATTATTTTTCTTTTTTCTGTTCAAAACATAGATTGTGGGTACTCGTTAGAACCGCCTCACCGAGGCGGTTCTAACGAGTACCCACAATCTATGTTTTGAGCAGAAATATGAAAAATATCAGAGGTTTTTATCAGAAAATGTTCAGTTTTTGGAGGTGAAATTTTCTACATATTTGAACAGGCGTGTTTTCGTAATGATACTGAATATATACGAAAATAAGCCGTTTGAGGAGCGTAAATGTCCATTTTGCGATGTACCTGTACAATGACTCCAAAGCTGAATTATTTGGAAAGGCATTGTCTGTTAATCCCAATTCAAACTTTTTAAATGATAAAACATTTTTTTTTTTTTTTTTCATTTTCACTTTCAATATCATGTGATTAGATATACTAACAAAACTTGCTTTAACACTCTCCAAAAGATGGGCATTTGATACATGTAAATAGTAGTGAACTGTGTCTTTTCCAGAGTGTACTAGTACACATGGAATAGGCAAATCATTTTTTTTTTTTTTTTTTTTTTTTTTTCATATTTTGGTTTTCAAATTATAACTGCAATTGATACTTTATGCTTAGCTTACAGTACCATATAGATTAGACAGCATTATATAAAATGATGTGTTTAACCCTTGCCCTGCTGAACCCGGATATACCCTGCCTTTGCAAACAGTGTAGATCCAGATCAGTTGGCTTCTGAAGAAGCCAACTGATCTGGATCTGCACTGTTTGCCATTAAGTATTTGAATTTATAGAAACAATCCGGATCAAGTAATCTGATTGGCTGAAAATTAGAAGGGGGCGTGGCATCTTAATTTATTCAGCAGGACAAGGGTTAAGACAAAGTCTGAATCGGTTGTGTCTAGTGTGTCACCGTAACGGACCAGAGTGCAAGAGACATTTTGTTTTGTTTTTTGCCATTTGTTCTGCCACACGCTCTTTCGTCCATCCGGATTCGATGTAGTTCTTTTGTAGGTGGTACAGACGGCGCGGATTTTGCTTGCATCTTTTTAAAACCTGATATATACTCATGTGTTTTAACTGTCAATTACAGGTTATATATCTGTAGCTAGATGTGATGGTAAAATGATATGATTTACGGCTTGCTCTGTATCGGTGCATAATGTGTCACCATGGCGAATCCTGGTGCGAAGAATGTGCTATTTGGACATTTATTTTCCGCCACACGCTCTTTCGTCCATCGGGTTTCGGTGTGGTGCCTGTGTAGCTGGCACAGCCGGAGCAGAGTTGCCTCACATCATGTTGATATGATATTTTTGTACATCTCAAAGTATGTTAAGTGCTTCATTCATGTGTCCATAGTTCTTATCTGAGGGACAATTTTACTTTGCTAGGTTATATATAAAATGTTATGCTCTTGTAGAATTGGTGAGACGTTCATAAACCGTATCTCTACGTTGCCCGGATGTGCACAAGGATCAGCCGCCTCCCCAATCCGCTCACTGTTCTAACACGCCCAAGAATCGACCTCATTGCATAGGTCCTATTGTATGCCATTTTTCGTTCCTCAAAAGTACAAGGAACAACCAAACAGCTTTATAATTTAGCCTTACTAAGCGAAAATGGTTTTCAAGTAGATGTGAACTTAGTTATGACATTGAAATAAAAGGGCTGTCTATTTTTTATTATTTTTATTTATTTCTTTATTTTATTTTATTTATTTTACTTTTTTTACATCTCTTCATGAAGCACCGAGGACATTCTAACGACTGTCACAATATGCGTTTTTAATAGAAATACAAGAAAAAAGAGTTTTAATCCATTAATGCCTTTGGGTCTACAAACGGGATATAGGCAAAAGGTGTAGACCCAGATCAGACGCCATAGGACGCAACGTGGCGTCTGATCTGGCTCTATATTGTTTGTATTAAATACGGAAAAATCTATAAAACCTTACCAGACACCCCTTCTTTTGGAAATGGACCGGTCCAAAGAGGTATGGTAGAAGAATCCATTCAGCATAAATAGGTTAAACCTTTGATTGAAAAACAGCTTATCCAGAGTGCTGAAACATCAAAACTCTTGCAGATCCAACCTAAATACCTACCTGGTCACATTAGGACATCGAGTGCTGTCGTCTTTGATTGTGAGCCTTCCTGTTTAGCTCCGTATTTATATGTTCTACTATATTTCTAAATAAAGATTTCAATTCTGATATCTTGGAACACTCATCACGAGAACATGCCAATATAATGTTGACCCCCTTGAACCCCACTTTTATATTGTAAAACTGGGGTTTACAGGGGTATACATTATTTTCTAATTTCTCCTCAAAAACATAGATTGTGGGTACTCGTTAGAACCGCCTCGGTGAGGCGGTTCTAACGAGTACCCACAATCTATGTTTTGAGCAGAAATATGAAAAATATCAGAATTTTTATCTGAAATTTTTCATTTTTTTGGTGGTAAAATTTTCAGTATATTTGAATAGGCTTGTTTTCGTAATGTCGATTCCGCTTAAGCCGGTTCTAGGGGGAGGGGAGGGGGAGGGGGTATGAAATCCTGCACACTACAATGCTGTCTTATGAAGAGTTACAATAAAACCGAGACGGGGATTTTCGTTCTTTTATGTGTTGTTCTATGTAATGTGTTTTTTGTTTCCAAGGCCATTTTTTTTATTTCATTTTATTTCTAAGGTCTGAATATTATGGTTTTGACAGATTGAGCGGATTCGAACATTTATCTGAATCCGCGTGGTTTGTAAATGCCAGGGTTCAGTTGTTCAAAGCGTCGTTAGCTTAACGAGCTCGTTAGTGGTCAAAATGTTAACTTTCTAGTTAATACAATATCTAATTCACTGGTGGTTTTGCTAAAAAATATTGAGTAGTTTTTGCAAAAGCTATTCAAATTTTTTTCAGCAAAAATATTAGCATATTTGCCATACCTAATGATCAAAGTTTAAACGATACGTTAAATAACGACATCGTTAGTTTTGAACAACTGGGTCCAGAATGTTGGTTTTCTGTTGACACGGTCCTGTATATCATGACGTTATCAAACGTTATTCTGTATAATCACTTGAAGTAGAAAGCAAACAGCTTATTTGTCTTGTTCTTGATGGCTTTCCTGTGACTTACCTCAAACGTCGCGGTCCTTCATATTAAGTGATTAAACAGCAGTGTTATCAATTACATTTGCTGTGGTAATTTCTTTGTAATATACTTGTTTAAGCTTGAATGATTATTTGTTGATTTTAACCTTTAGCACTCTCTGGGCAAATTCGGCAGATGACAAATTGAATATATTTTCTTATTTTTCCGAGTAAACAGGATCTAGCATTTCCATGAAAAGGTCAAATCTTGTTTTCTAGGAAAAATAAGAAATCATTTCAAAATGTTCGCTAAAAATTTACCCAACATGCTTAGTATTAAAGTAATTTGTCTAGGCATACATACTGAGTAGAAGGCCCAGTCAGTGTGCATCTATGCAGTCCGAATAAGCCTTCGCTTTGCAAATACGAAACATTTTAGCTGAAATATGAGTTAACGTGTCTTCATGGCATTTGCGAACAGTAAAAGATATTCTAAAAGGAATTATCTCTGAGAGCAATTAACACACAAAAAGAACTGAAGATTCTTGAGGTGTCCTTTTTATTATTTATTTATTTATTTATTTATTTACTTTTTGATTTACTGATTGGGGATGGGAGGGGTTGCTGGCGTGGTACAGACTAGTTAGTTTCGGCCAATTAGGCATTAATGGTAGCCTGCAAATATTTTTTTCGAAATATCCCGGAATGGTTTAAAGACAATGACCTATGTTATATGAGCCGTGTTTCAGCATTTCCTATTGTTTGTGTTGAGGTTTTACGGCCCAGTCAACCCAATGGGGTCATGTCGAGTTTACCTAACCACACGTTTACTGGGCAGGCTTAGTCCTCTAAGCGGTTAACCAGTATTGTGCACATTCTTTCGCCAGAAACAGACAACTGCCCTTCTTGAATCAGCGGAAGGGAGAGAATGACCGTAGAAAATATTTCACGATCAATCTCCACGGAAGAATGTTGCCGACCTCGGCGGGGGTTGAACCCGCGACCTCCTGGTCTCCAGTCGGACGGCGCATCCAACTGAGCCACCGAGGCCGGCATTCAGCATTTCCTATAAGATTGCATGTACTCTAAAAGGTCATCCCGATCCCCTAAAATATTAGACCAAAAATACTGACGGTACCTAAATAGGAGACAAGTATTAGCTTTCACAAAAAGCTTGGTCTACACTTTGCTCACAATGTGTGCTAAGTGTAGACCAAGCTTGTTTGAGAAAGCTACATGTTTGTTTGTTTGTTTTATTGGGCTTAACGTCGCTTTCAACAATCTTTCAGTCATATCGTGACGATATCTGGATGTGGCAGGGAGCTCAATGCTCACATTTAACGAGCTGCCTTACTGAAGAAAGCTACATGTAATACTTGGTTATAATAACGTTGTGCTGTCCATGGAAAATAGCATTAGACCAGTCCATGACCTTTCATTAAGTGCATCCGGAGCAAACAAAAAACACACAAAAAAAACAACATATTAACCCTTAAAGTGCCAAGCCATCTACACAGCCACATAACTGCATTTTAGAAGGGCATTTTAAAAGGGCAAATACCGTAATAACCCAAAGCAATGGGACATTTATGCCTTTGCAAACAGTGTAAACCCAGATCAGACGCGGCAGAACGCCGTCTGATCAGAGTCAAACTGTTTGCCATACATGCAGCATTTTTTATTTTAGACACGTCAGCTGGAAGCCAAATGGACTATTTCAAATTTTAGGGCAATTATAGTAAGTAGATAAGGCGTTCCAGTCTGGAACAACCATCAGCTCTCTGTGTGTGTATGTGTGTGTGTGTGTGTGTGTGTGTGTGTGTGTTCTCTGAAACCACTGGGCCACTTAAAGCCAAATGGAAAGCCTCCAAGAGATAAGGAAGGAAGATTTATCAGAAATCATTCAGGTCATTCGTTGCTCTTCACTGTCAAACCCGTCTGGGGACTTTAGCAAGGATTTTACCAAACATTTGTCTCCGTAATGCAGGACCTTTACCAGGGGTATTTCTGACTGGTGCATAAAGGCTGTCTATTTGTACGTATTGTTTATCAAATTGTTTTGTATCGGCTTTTCTTTTTCTTTTGTTTCTTTCTTTTTTATGTATTTACGGAAATCAAAATCTTATTTTTGTACTGTCAACAGAATACGTTAACAATCGTATTACGTAACTTCAGACTACATTTGTAAACAGATGAAATTAAATTAAAAAACACATACACATAATTTTCATCGTATTTAACCCACAAAACAAACCGAGTATTCAATCAAAGCTGCTGTTTAAAACATGAATTTAGCGTATGCCGGTAGTATTATTTTCATTCAGTACTTGACACGTGATTGTATATTTTTATGTAAACACGCCTACGTAAGATGTATATTTTTAACAATAGCTATAGATTAGGCAATAGTTTAACCAATGATATTGTCGTTTTTCTTTCTAAAGTACATTATGCTGTTAGTACTAATTAGAAGCAATTCTCGTTAATATTAATCAGGCGAATTGCGTATTGAACAATTCTACGTTGATCTTCGCTATTCGTTTATGGTAAAATCACAACTGGCAATAGGTATTACACCATATTAGGTAACAGCTACGTAAAACTTATTGAAAACCACAAAATAAATGAACCTGTGTCTAAGCAATCCGCTAATAATTTTCTGGCGGCTTTTTTTAAGGTGATGGATACACTTTCAGGAGAGCTAACTCAGTGAAAATTATTTTCCCTCTCTTCTAAAAAGGGGCACCATATATATATATATATATATATATATATATATATATATATATATATATATATATATATATATATATATATATATATATATATATATATATGTATATGTATATATACTTACTCTACGTATATGGACACTTTCACTACTTACAATACTTGCCCTAAAAGTTGAAAAAAAAAAGCCAGTTGATGTGGCTAAAGTAATGCTGTGTGTATGGCAAACAGTGCAAACCCTGATCAGACGCCGGGTTCTGCGGCGTCTGATCTGGGTTTACGCTGTTTGCAAAGGCCTATCTGACCCATTACTTAGGGTTATTTGGGCTATTACGGTATACTATAAACAGAAAGAAATTGCTCTCTTAGGGTGTATTTTGTACTGTGAAAAAAATGTTGTTTCCGGTAACGGTTATTGGCCGGCTGTTTACCACAGTGGGACAACAAAGCAAATTGAACCGGGGTACAGCATTTCCTACAAGATTGCATGTGCGCTCAGCAAACACTCAGATCAGCCTTAGCAAGGCTCTCTGTGGGACAGTATCTAAGGCTCAAAGCGTCTTCAGGCGGATAGCCAAGACTATGATCATCCTGCGTGGATGCGCAGGCTGATCAGAGCCTTCGTTGGGTGCACATGCAAGGTCGTAGGAAATGCTGTATCCCGGTCCAACTGTAATTAACATTTGCTAACATTTAATTTTTGTTACATTTATCCATACGTGAACCATAGGGACTACAACATGGGAAAGGATCTTGAAATAAATGTTGGCAATTATCGCCCAGCGAGCACATGACTTTTATACAACGTCGCCCCAACGTCGATGCAACGTCACGACGTTGCATCGACGTTGAGGCGACGTTGTATAAACGTCATGTGCCAGCTGGGTGCCGGATCAGCCCGCACGAAAGCAGAACCTTATCAGTCCCTTTTCTGTTCATCCACTCCGCTTAACTTCAACGTTAACGTACTCATTTGTGTAATTAATAGTTAAGATGCGTAAAAACTTAAGTGCACCAATTTGTCATCTATCACGTCTTTCATTTTGTTTTCAAGGGCAGAAAAAAACACACTTAAATATTTTTAAATAGATACATTACATCATGTCATAAAATTTTCAACTATCTTTTCCATCAAACACGTTCGAACTACGTCATCTGTTTATACGTTTAAGTGTATTTATATAGTCCGGTTTGACGTCCATGTGTAGGCTGAACGTCCTATAAAGCTGCGTTTACTTCAACAGTATTTTATTACAAATCGGAGAGTAACTGAACCAGCCTTACGTTAATAATTACATTATAGCTATTATAAGTAAAGATGGAACTTTATTTGATATTTATTTATATTTTGATATCTCTCTGCAATGCCGACGATCCAAGTCTATGCAAAACTGGGAAGTACAGAATTATTCCCAAGTCGGACTGTGTGGGTTATTATTTTTGTTTATATAGAAAAGCTATAGAGATGCCTCCCTGTGCCTCGGGGTTTAAGTTCAGTCGTAGCTACCACGTGTGTGTCCCCGAGGGTAGTGTGTATGATGATTGTGTGCCAGGAGACACTGTAATTCCAGGAAGTAAGTCTGTGTTTCTTTTATTTTCCCTTCTTATCACATTTTGTAACATACCGTATCCTATTTAAATATCGCACATACCCCTATAAGAGCACACTCAAGTAATTTAGTCATCAGATTACAGCCAGTGTGCATTTATCTACTTCTATCTAAAAGCGTATGTTGTTGGTACTTATTTGAATTGCCTCGACTTGTACCACCAACATAAGTATGCTTTTAGAAATTTATCAGAAACAAAAAGCATCTTAAAATAATCCAGTTATGAAATATTCAACTGATATTTCTTTAACTAATGCATTTTCAGGTGGTAATTTTACTAAACGGTTTTAGTAATTTTGAAAAACCTAAACCCATAATGCGGTAATTACATCGAATACGGTAAAGTTAAAACTATAATTATTGCATAAAAAACAGTGTCGCACGTTATTACAGCCATGCATTAATGGCGAAAAGCCTTGTATTAACAAGGAAATTCACGCGCTGTTAACGCACGGATACACAACTTTCAATATGATCGTACCGGGGCCACAGATTTGCTGCCGTTACGGGATGTGTAGTGCCTTGCCCTAGAATGAGCACAGTCCGTGGAAATTGCGTTCGCGATATATCGGTGAAAAGGCGAAACAAAATAGTGCAAGAAATAACGCGAAATGTAGCAAATGTTTTCAGTTTTTATGCAATAATAGCGATCGAACATGGTTTTTCAATGCATTAACATTCGCCAGGCCCCTTGGGAGGTGTTGAGAACCGCGGCCTTCGGCCTTGGTTTTCAACACCTCCCACGGGACCTGGCGAATGTTAATGCATGAAAAACCATGTTTGATCCCTATAATAAAGACACTCAGGAAATGCGCAATCACGAAGCACAGCCTTCTCGAACAAATAATGACAAAACAAACGCCACATATAAAACTACTGACGCACAAACTAAAAAGAACTCAAACGACTTTGGAATGGTCTGTAGGAAAACTGAGGGGCCGGGAGGTGGGGTAGGGGAGCTTAAACTAGTTTTACTCGCGCGTACCTTTACCCTTATCTCATGATGCAGCTCCAAACATAAAACAATAAAAATAGAAAAAAAGGTAAATAAAGTAGGCAATCATTGAATATGACCACAATGCTAGCATCACACAAGAAAACAGAAAGCCAAGTGGAGTCATTGAAGAAGATGACCACAACACGAGCATCACAGCAAAAAAAGGAAGCAAAGCGGGCAGCTTTGGAAATTGGAAAATTATACTCAGAAATAACTAAAGAGTTTTAGAATCCATTCTTAGTGACAAAAATGTTTGAAACAAATGAGCCACAACCTTGGAAAACCTACCTTCTGACATGTGCGCCAAACGAGGACTCAAATAAGCTAGTGCTTCCCCGCAGTCTGATCAGAGTCTTCGCTGTCAACATGAAGAAACATTGCATCTTTGGATATTCAAAATGCGCCCAGGGAGGATTATGATCCTGCTGCATATTGTATATTAACACTTAGCACGCTCCGAGCTAATTCAGCATACGAAAAACTGATGATATTTTTCTTATTTTTCCGAGAAAACAGGATCTGACATTTCATGCGAATTGTTAATAGAAATAGACTCGGTATTTTTTTTACATTTTTGTTTACAGAGCCAATGACCATAGAAGAGCAGTGTGAAAATGGTGCTACTCTTATACCTCATCCATCTGAATGCCAGCTGTATTACAATTGTAGCTTACGTTACGTACATGTTCCCAGATACTTTGCACAACACATGCAAGAATGCCCCTATCCACAACTGTTTAATGCAGCAACAAAGCAATGTGATAATTTTGAAAATGTGGATTGTGCTAAGAGAAAAGAGATAGCCAATGCATGTAAGTACCTACCTACTTTTTCTCTTTTTTATACAAATTCTACAGATTTGTCTATGTTTATATTGTATTAGCAAAATAACACAATTACTAGGCGTGGTCTAAAAATATCTGGAATGTTTGCTCTTTCTCAAAAAACGTCCACTATTTTTCAAAAATTCTTTTTAATCTTTTATAAAGTATTCCCCACCTACGTCTTAACACTTTTGTCTCCGTGGGAGCTTTTGTATTACCTCTGCAAACCATGAAGTAGACGTCCTGCTGAGGTACCGATTAACAGCTGAAATCAAAACCGCCATGGTCTCATATGTGTTTCCAGTGAGCATATTTTCAGTTGCAGGGGGAGAGTAGATGGGGGGGGGGGGGTGGGGGGGGGGGGGCAAGATCATATAGACCGTTCCTCTGTTGCAGTTCTTCATTGTTCGTCGGTTAGTGTAAATACAGTTGAACCTCAATAGCTCGAACACCGATGGCTCGTTTACCATGGCTAATTTGAACCCGTTTTTGAGTCCCTACGAAATTCTTCCGATAGCTCAAGAAAACAAATATTTAGGGAAATTTTCTTATTTTTCATGAAATTGTATGAGGCTTCTACTCGTTACAATCGCCTCATCGAGGCAATTCTAATGAGTACTTTCAACATATTACTATTGTGTGGAATACCGAAAAGAGTTGCCGGCCTCGGTGGCTCAGTTGGATGCGCCGTCCGACTGGAGACCAGGAGGTCGCGGGTTCAGTCCCCGCCGAGGTCGGCAACATTCTTTCGTGGAGATTGATCATGAAATATTTTCTACGGCCATTCTCTCCCTTCCGCTGATTCAAGAAGGGCAGTTGTTTCTGGCGAAAGAATGTGCACAATACTGGTTAGCCGCTTAGAGGACTAAGCCTGCCCAGTAAACGTGTGGTTAGGTGAACTGACTGCGCTCGACATGAACCCACTGGGTTGACTGGGCCGTAAAACCTCAACACAAACAAACAGAAAAGAGTTTCCTTAAATCAACGCCATTTGCTTCCCGACCTGGGGCCATGATTAACCCTCAGTGGCTCGAACTACCCATATCTCGAACAAATTTCCATGGTCCCAAAACTGTTCGTGCCATTTAAGTTCGACTGTATACTGTTTTGTTATGTTATTATTTCTTCGTCATCTCTTCCGCTTTCGGTGCCTCGGAAAGTCTGTGTTATCACGAAAACATACCTATATAATTTTGACCCTCCTTAAACCCCACTTTTATGTAGTAAAACGTGGGTTTACAGGGGTATACATGATGTTTCTTATTTCTGCTCAAAACCACAGATTGTGGGTACTCGTTAGAACCGCCTCGATGAGTACCCACAATCTATGTTTTGATGAAAAATATGAAACATAACAGAGTTTTTAGCTGGAAATGTTCAGTTTTTTAGGTGAAATTTTCTATATATTTGAATAGGCATGATTTCGTAACGGATTGTGACCTTTCCTAGGCAACTTTCTTTATTTTTAGGTCCGTGGGCATTTCCAAAGATAAATAAATCCCATTTCTAACCGTCCAACTGAAGCAGCCCAGAGTTTAGTCACTTAGAAATAGGGTCAGGAGGTGGCAAGTTTTAGTCTAAGTTATAGAATTATAAACGCTTTATTATATTTCTTATGGGATCAGTGTTGCTAAACTGTTTACGAAGAGCTTGCACATACTATGTATAATGATGTATCTTTAATTGTTTATTATTTCTACTTATTATACCGATTATATTTATATTTTTAATTTACAAGGTAAATTACCAAGATAACCTAGACATACCTCTACCAATCTCTAGGCCAATTCAGCTGATGACAAATTAACGGTATTTTTTATATTTTTTCCCAAAACATAGGCTTTGGTAGTTCCTAAAAGCCTATGTTCTGAAAAACATAATACAAATAATTCAAATTGTCGTCTGCTAAAATGTTTAACCTACATGCAATGCGTTAAAATAGATGTGCAAATGCTCCTGAGAAAAAAAGCATATTTTCTGAGCAAAATAAGACAAATATTTCAATATGACATCTGCTGACCCCAAATTTACAATATACTTCTTATTTTTCCCTAAAACAGGCTTTAATATTCATTGCAAATTGTCTCTTCAAAGCCTAATTTCTGGGAAAATTAAGACAAATATTTACAGTTGTCGTCTGCTGAAATGTTTACCCAACATGCAGAGCGTTAAAAAGAAGTGCAAGATCATGTCATGGGTCTTCGCTACCGCGTTTTACGTTGGTCGAAACGAAACACTTATTTTGTTGATTCTCACTAATTTACAATGATCTGTGACTTTCTTTGCTACAGGTAAATATCGGTCAAACATGTGTGGTACAGCACACTGTATACCCTGTTCGTTAAGTATACCTTCCTGTATCAACAAATCCAATGGAATCCACGCCCACGACAGCAAACCTTGGAGTCCGTACTTTGTCACGTGTTATAAGCAAAGAACATTATCCGTGGATACTTGCCCTCCAGATACAAACGGACGTACACAACTATTCCATATGGACTTAAAGAAATGCGTCCCACTCGATATGGTGCCACAAGAACACGGCGGAATCATGCCGGATTGTACCGGGAAAGAGGATGGGAACTATCTTGATGACGTAGGTAGATGTAACCAATATACGGTCTGCAGAAATGGTGCAGTTGACAATATTGTGAAATGTGGAGACGGCGAAGTGTTTGACGATCTCAGAGGCGAATGCTGGAACTATGCAAAGGCTTGTGGACCATGTGGTGGTTTAGGCAACTGGTAAGCAGATACTTTATTGAATAAGCCCAGGTTTGACAAAGCCTGCAGAATACCATATTAGAGGACTTGTCAGGATGAATATCTGATGATATGATGTCCGGGTGTTTTCTCATATGTTTCCATAAATGCATATGTTGTGGTTACTGATTAGAAGCGTCTTGCTGAGGCGCTTGTAATAAATTCCCTCAACATACGTTTTATGCAGAACTGGAGAAAATTAACCCAGTCTTATCATCAAATACTCTTCCACAAAAACTCCTCAGCCATATTAACCATGATGTCTAATCGGTCAAGACATTGCCATGTGCCGTATTTAAATTTCTTAGGTGTGCAATATTAGGTATACGGACGGTGAAGATCCAGACTGCGCGGACATGCAAACTGATCTATGTCTACCTTCACTGTCCGTAATATAATATAATATAATTGTTGTTGTTATTGTTGTTGTTAATGGCAGTAAATCTTAACCCTTTCATCCCTACAGTCCAATACAGATACCTATGCAAACAGTGTAGATCCAGATGAGACGGATCGTAACAAGCCGTCTCATCAGGATCTACACTGTTCGCTTTTCTGTTATTGGTTTTTGACTGAAACCCCTATTTGTAACAATGGATGTGTCCAAATTCAGAGGAGGAAGAGTCCACGTCAGAAACACAGGTGAAAGGGTTAAACAATGATCAGTTATGAAACATTGTAATGCTCGTACAATACAGTAGCGTCGCGTTACAGTCAGCTCCCAGTCAGCATTCTACGTAAATTTATATCGGGCCGTCATCGGCCCGTCAGGGTAGCTGACGGGCCGATGACGGCCCGATGTAGATTTACGTAGAATGCTAGCTGGGCTAAACCTATTTGTGTCTGTACGTATGAAGATTGATTATATATTATTCTAACTAGGCGATAACATTTCATCATTTAACCCTTAAACTGCCAGTCACAACAATTGTCGTCTGCTTTGTCATCTGCTTGTGATTTTAAAAGTCACTTTTTGCAAACAGTGTGGACCCAGATCAGACTGCTCCTCTAGGAGCAGTCTGATCAGGGTCCACATTGTTTGTCTGTATGCAAAAATAGGTTTGAAAAGTTTGCAAGAATAATTCAACAGACGACATAAACAGACGACATTTTCAGATGCAAGTTTTCTTGGCGTTTTAAGGGTTAAATGAGTAACGCCACTTTACTAGCGACTGATATTATGTATTTGTGAACAGACCGGAAGTAGCCGGATATGCGAATCTATATGAACAGAATAGAACGTTACAGAATAGGATGAATAGAACAGAACAGAATTTTGTTTATTACATGAGACTACTGCAATTATCAAAACTTACCATCACGAAAAAACGCCTATATAAATTTTGACCCCCTTAAACCCCACTTTTATATAGTAAAACTGGGGTTTACAGGGGTATACATTATTTTTCTTGTTTCTGCTCAAAAACATAGATTGTGGGTACTCGTTAGAACCGCCTCACCCAGGCGGTTCTAACGAGTACCCACAATCTATTTTTGAGCAGAAATATGAAAAATATCAGAATTTTTATCTGATTTTTTTTTTATTTTTTTGGTGGTAAAATTTTCAATATATTTGAATAGGCGTGTTTTCGTAATGTTACCCTAAATATTCGGACACCATAACCTCTTACCATACCTGTTCGAAAATTGGAAAACAACTGTCCATTTTTACTGATGTGTCTAATCTGGTATACACTATCAGCTTAGGCATCTCTGTCCGAGTACTTCGGGTAAATACAGTAGGTTACTTGTTTATATATCATACTGTCTGTAAATAAAATTGCTTACTTATTTTCCTTGCCACCAAACAATAGAATTGTAAGTTACTTGATAGTTGACTTCTTGTTCCTTTACTTATAGCTAATCCAAAAGTGTGGAGACAAAGAGCGTGGATTGGATCGATGATTTATGGTATTTCTACAAGAAAAAGAGCAAATCAACAATAAGCATTGGTAAATCAGCAAACTGAATATGGACAGAACGTGTTGTGTTGTGTTTTTTTTTTTTTTTTTTTTTTTTGTGTGTGTTTTTTTTGTGTGTGTGTGTTTTTGTTTTGTTTTTTTTTTTTTTTTTTTTTTTTTTTTGTGTGTGTGTTTACTACAAAAGAACAAAACATAAGAGCAGCAGTTCAGACTATCCTGCGCATCCAGACAGTCTAATTAGTTTTCCCTGTCCGTAATCACATTAAGAAAACACGCCTATTCAAATATACTGAAAATTTTACCACCAAAAATGAAAAATTTCAGATAAAAAATTCTGATATTTTTTCATATTTGGTCAAAACATAGATTGTGCCTACTCGTTAGAACAGCCTCGCCAAGGCGGTTCTAACGAGTACCCCCAATCTATGTTTGTGAGCAGAAATAAAAAAACTAATGTATACCCCTGTAAACCCCAGTTTTAATATACATAAGTGGGGTTTAAGGGGGTCAAAATTATATAGGTATGTTTTCGTGATGTTTGAAAGCACACTCTCGCACAGAGTGGCCCCAGTATAACTATTAGTGAAGATTTTGACAGACTGTAATGAATAACGAGATCTTCACTGTTCACATATTACAGTAAATATGGTTTTCAAACAGATGTTTGCCAAAAATTAAGGGGACTGGTTACACTTGATACATTTGCTACCATCTTTTACAAGGGAGACAACTTTTGTGACTTCCTCTAAAAGGAATGAAATGCTCTTAAGGGGAGCATTTGTTTGTTTTACCTTTTAGATCTCGATTCAAAATGGAGGCGAAACAATCTGACAGAGTTGTATTCCCTGAAGGTGTACCTATTCCCGAAAACTTAAATAGATAGTGTCGTGTTTTGAATAACTACGTACCTTATTCTGGGACCGGATTTACCGAGCCCGTCTGAAAATAATGACCACAACTTTTTAGTGTTTTGTAATGTTTCGTGGAAAAAAACATTAGCCTTATTTTTTGATGCCCATGGTAGTATAAATAGGGAATTATTATTCACTTGTTGGTGAAGTCTTGCTTTAAATTTGCTTATCTGTGATAGGAATGTATGACCATGACCTTCATGAGTTCTTAATGAGAATAAGAGAGCACACAAGAGAGAGAGAGAGAGCTAGAATAAGAGAGAGAGAGAGAGAGAGAGAGAGAGAGAGAGAGAGAGAGAGAGAGAGAGAGAGAGAGAGAGAGAATTGACTTTGATATGTTTATTGGAAATCCTATTATTTATAAACTGAAATGCAGATAAAATATTGTAGGTTCCACCTATATTTTATACGATATGTTTCCTTATGTTTATGAACTGTGTACTATTTATGCTTTTCTTTTGTAATAAAAATATCGCTGTACTTTATTGTTATGTTTAATTCCGTAATATAAAGTGTCTTTTGATTTAGATTTCTATTAAATCGACTAAAACCTAAGCAGAACACTTTAAAAGTATCTTCCGGCTGAAAGGAATTTTAGATACCAGAAAAATTGTTTTAGTTATGCAAAATGTCATCCGCGAGGCGTGATTTTCCCGAGTAGTCAAGATAGAGCAGTTCAGAGTTCAGAAATACAGAGTGTTAGTACAAAAGAAACTGGTTTGCAATCATCGATATGCAAACAAAGAAAAAAACTGCAACAAGGGAACCTCATTGGCAGAAAGAAACCGACCTATTGGAGGTGGGGACCTAGACCAGTTTTACTTGCGGGAAACTTTACACTAAACTCCAGACATTAACACAATATTGCAAAACAAATGAACGTACAAACAGCCAGATTCAGAAAGAAAGGTGGGAACCCACTGAAGACGTTGACCAAATGCTATTACAAGGATAACATTTCAAATAAGTAAAAACAATTGACCAAAGTGTACACAAAGCTAGAATAATGGCAAAGAGAATCCGCAACAGCAGTACAAACTACTGGTGGAGCTTAAACTTCATTTTCACGAGCAAAACTTCCCTTAATTAACCCTTGTCCTGCTGAACCCGGATATGCTCTGCCTTTGCAAACAGTGTAGATCCAGATCAGGTGGCTTCTAAAGAAGCCAATTGACCTGGATCTGCACTGTTTGCCATTAAGTATGTGAATTTATATCAACAGTCTGGATCAAGTAATCTGATTGGATGAAAATTAGAAGTGGGCGGGGCATCTCAATTTATTCAACAGGTCAATGGTTATTTCTGATGCAGCTCCAAAATATAAATATTGTTCGGTCCGTTTATGGTTCCTCTACCTAACCTCTGAGACATTACAGTTAAACACATAATTCAATCACGAACAAACAGACACTACACAACTTTTCAGACGTTTACAGAGTTATCAGAGGACCAAAGATGCAGTATTGCCAGAATGCAGAATTTGATGAGAGGTAATGTTATCGATTAAATGTGACGATCGCATTATTTGCGAACGAATCGCGTATTTTGCTCTTTACAGTAATCAGTGCTTGCAGTAAAATTAAAGTGTCAGCGTAAAACTGGTTTAAGACCACAAGTATTTTTTTTTCTATTGACCGTTTCAGGGTTCCTTTGTTGCTGATCTTATTTATTCGTGCTTCGGTGGTTCCGTACTTGGCGTTTGTTTTGTCGACACTTATTCCTCATTTCGCCTTCTTTTGGTGCTTCTTCCTTGAGGCATTTCCGAGTAATCGCGGACATACGCTTCTACCGACATTTCCTTCGTTCAGGCCTATGGGCATGGTGGGCGAAGCTTGCTTATCAAGTAATGCTTACTATCCGCGGAGGCCTGATTACACCCTTTATTCTGGGGTCCATATCTGTTGGTCTGAACATTCTGATTCGTCATTCGTTTACGGATTTATGAGTTTGGATTATCATTACGAAAACATGCCTATTCAAATATACTGAAAATTTTACCACCAAAAAATAAAAATTGTCAGATAAAAAATTATGATATTTTTATGTTTCTGCTCAAAAAATAGATTGTGGGCACTCGTTAGAACACGCCTATTCAAATATATTGAAAATTTCACCACCAAAAACTGAATGTTTCAGATAAAATTCTGATAATTTTTTCATATTTTTGCCCAAAGCATTGTGGGTACTCGTTAGAACCTCCTCCCCTAGGCGGTTCTAACGAGTATCCACAATCTATGCTTTTGAGCAGAAATAAGGAAAATAATGTATACCTGTAAACTCCAGTTTAACTGCATAAAAGTGGGGTTAAAGGGGTTCAAAATTATATAGGTGATGTTTCCCATATCTGGAACTATGATAGAGACTGTAGACTATAACGGTTTATTAAACAGACGTTTTAAGTAAATAAGTGAACTCAGGGACTGATACAATCAGATCCACATCATTCCCCCCAACACCAAAGGGAAAGACAGCCAAATACAATTTAGCAGTCACAAAATGAACAGATGGCAAGCAGAGTTTATAACTCTCTCCCTAAAAGGAGGTTACTCTGTTACCCAGACTTAACTGAATATATCTTAAACTTACATAAATATTAAAAGAAAAAAATTAGAAAGTGAAACACTACATAAGAATTAACAAAACATTAGGAAAACACGCCCATTCAAATGCACTGAAAATTTCACCACCAAAAAATGGCAATTTTTCACATAAAAAATTCTGATATTTTTTATATTTCTGCTCAAAACATAGTTTGTGGGTACTCGTTAGAACCGCCTCGGCGAGACGGCTCTAACGAGTACCCACTATCTATGTTTTTGAGTAGAAATAAGAAAAATAATTTATGCCCCTCTAAACCCCAGTTTTACTATATAAAAGTGGGGTTTAAGGGGGTCAAAATTATATAGGCATGTTTTCGTATGAAGCCACAATGAAAGTACCTCCTTGGAACGGTCAGTAATGACTTACTTGGGGCTTAAGCTAGCTTTACAGGATCCCAACCCTCGCCCTCAGCTTCCATAGTGGTAAAACATATGTTTGTTCGGTCCATTAACCTTTTCATCCCTGCGTTTCTGAAGTGGACCCTCCCATTCCTGCACTGATGCAAATATGGGTTTCAATCTAAAACCAGAAACAGAAGGACAAACAGTGTAGATCGTGATGAGAACAGTCTAGATTTACATTGTTTGCACATGTATCTGATTTGGTCTGCCGGGCTGCATCACGGAAACATTCCTACATAATTTTACCCCCTTAAACCCCACTTTTATATATTAAAACTGGCGTTTACAGGGGTATACATTATTTCTCTTATTTCTGCTCAAATACGTAGATAGGGGTACTCGTTAAAACCGCCTCGTCGAAGCGGTTCTAACGAGTACCCACAATCTATGCTTTGAGCAGAAATATGAAAAATATAAGATTTTTTTTATCTGAAAATTTTTATTTTTTGGTTGTAAAATTTTCAGTACGTTTGAATAGGCGTGTTTTCGTAATGGAAAGAGCCTGAGATTTCGCTGGAAGAGCTGGATGTTTGCAGTCTGCACATACGCCCTGAAGACAAATAGGTGTAGACAAATTTAAGGTTTGTCATTGCACCGGAAGCACTATATGAAAGGTTATGGCCGGGTTTAATGCTATTTTCCATGGCAATAGCTATTATAACCAAGTATTAGCTTTCACAAAAACACACACAATGCTAAGCGTAGACCAAGTTTTATTTTATTTTATTTTTTTTTTTTTTTTATTTTTTTTTTTTTTTTTATTATTATGTTTTTTTTTTGAACAGCTAATACATGCTTTTTATTGGAATAGGAACCACTGCTCTCGTGTCGCTGTTGATTGTGGAATAGGAACAGAGTTTATTTTCAACTTTCTAAAAGGATTTTAATCTTACCAAGATATTAAAAATTGTGCAAGAGAAGTCATCTGCATTGTTAATCAAACACACTGAATACTACATGTACAAACGTCTGACATAAAGACTGTTTCCTGGTTATAATTAGTTGCGCTTTGTTTACTAAATGATTAGTACCGAAATTTCCAAAATTCGCCGTATGTCATTTTAGTACATAAATATGTCCAGAATTTCAGAATTTTATCTTAACTCAATCATGACTTTGTCTATTAAATTACATTTTGAAATTAATACAACAGGGTGTAGAGTAGAGTACTTACATTCATTGTATAACAGCGAAATGCCTTACCTTCACAGCGGTGGTTTCAGAGGGGGCTCGTGGGTTTAGTTGAACTCCACTTTGACTCAAAATTTCATTTTCATGAGAAACTTTTCATCACGAAAACATACCTATATAATTTTGACCCTCTCAAACCCCACTTTTATATAGAAAAAACTGGGGTTTACAGGGGTATACATTATTTTTCTTAGTTTTGCTCGAAAACATAGATTGTGGGTAATCGTTAGAACCGCCTCGGTGAGGCGGTTCTAACGAGTACCCACAATCTATGTTTTGAGCAGAAATTTGAAAAATATCAGAAATTTTATCTGAAAAATTTCATTTTTGTTGGGTAAAATTTTCAATATATTTGAATAGGCGTGTTTTCGTAATGGGTTAATTTTATTAATCTGGATTACCGCGTTTATCCTAAATATTCTCGCCCCTTACTCTTTACCTTATATTTCTCCTCAACAAGTCCATTTTACTGCTGTGAATGTATGTATAATTAGTGGGTGAGTGGCAAACAGTGTAGACCCTAATCAGACACCGCGTTCCGCTGCGTTTAATATGAGTTAGTTACGGTAATTAGATCAAATCGAACCCCTCAGAAGTCATCCTAAATCCGCCCCTGAGAATAAAATTAGCGTCGAGCGCATGTCCAAGATCAGTATTGATATTTTGTGGCTGTTACATAAAGTAATTACCCGCATGCAACAAACGGGATAAACCGGAAGCAACGTGTGGTTTTGAAAAGAAATAATTATTCTTTTTTTTATTTCTGAATTAACATGACTGAGATCATGTCCTTTTTTGCTCATACTTTCCTGTAAACATAGATATTGTAAAAGTTGGGTCCCCGGTCACAAGATATGTGAGTCTGAGACCTCGGATATGAGGTAGTGCTGACACTGCATGCTGTAATCTAATGTAAATAGGCATATACTGTTCGCATATGCTAAAACGACTCTTTTCCCATGACACGGCTTATGTCAGTAACTTAATGTGTTCATGTATTATTGTATATTTGAAACTGATTTAGAAATACACCACAATATTTAACCCGTTGTAGTTGGGAAACCCCTAAAAGGGTAATTGGCAAACAGTGCAGACCCAGATCAGACGCCGCAGAATGCGGCGTCTGATCAGGGTCTCCACTGTTTGCAAATAGTTCAACCATTTTTCTCTCAGAATAACTAAATCACATAGCCTGACATACCAAAAATCGAAATTAGAATCCTCCAGTATATAGTGTGGATGAGTTCATTCAGTCTACAATGGGTTAAGTGTTTTATGCAAAGAAAAATACTTTTATAACATATACTTAAAGATATAGGCGTATTATGAATAACTTGCGACTTCAGCTGTTTTCAGTTTTGTGAGTTCACTGCTCTCAAAGGTCATTCCTTTTAGAACTTTTTCATCTTAACCCTTGTCATGCTGAATAAATTAAGATGCCACTCCCATTTCTAGTTTTCAGCCATCAAATTACTTGATCCAGATTGTTGATATAAATTCACATACTCAATGGCAAACAGTGCAGATCCAGATCAGCTGGCTTCTTCAGAAGCCAACTGATCTGGATCTACACTGTTTGCAAAGGCAGGACATATCCGGGTTCAGCAGGACTAAGTAAAGCTTATAAATATTGTGCTTATCACCTAGACGCCAGACTTCCTTTTAGAATTTTCATATAGTATTGCTTGCCTTGTTTTTTTTTTTTTTTTTTTTTTTTGACGTTTTAATACTCTTGCATACTCATAAGCAATTCTATATTAAGTTCTTATTACGATAAGACTGTCTCCTAGTCAACGGGTTGCTACATGCATTGTTGAAAGAGACCATCCGAAAGCATTTCCACTCAGTATTCGGACAGACAGTCCTAAGTAAACAGTGTAGACTCATATCAGTGTCTACACTGTTTGACATTCAATCATGGTTTTGAGAATATATTTATCTTCACTACAACACAAGTGTGGTTCATCACGAAAACATGCCTATATAATTTTGACCCCCTTAAACCCCACTTTTATATAGTAAAACTGGGGTTTACAGGGGTATACATTATTTTTCTTATTTCTGTTAAAAACATAGATTGCGGGTGCTCGTTAGAACCGCCTCGCCGAGGCAGTTCTAACGAGTACCCATAATCTATGTTTTGAGCAGAAATTTGAAAAATATCAGAGTTTTTTATCTGAAAATTTTCAGTTTTTGGAGGTGAAATATATTTGAATAGGCGTGTTTCCGTAATGACAAGTGTGGTTAGTAGATAGAATGCCCCAATACTAAGGGTAAATATGGTGTTGCTTGCGCTTGCTCTTGGTGTCATCAATAGGCTTTGTTTTGTGATTGGTTTCATCGATAGGCGATGTTCTGTGATTGGTTTCATCGATAGGCTATGTTCTGTGATTGGTATCATCGATAGGCTATGTTCTGTGCTTGGTGCCATCGATATGCCATGTTTCGTAATTGGTGTCATCGAGAGGCTATGTTCTGTAATTAGTGTCATCGATAGGCTATATTCCGTAATTGGTGTCATCGAGAGGCTATGTTTCGTAATTGGTGTCATCGAGAGGCTATGTTGTGTGATTGCTGTCATCGATAGGTTATATTCCGTAATTGGTGTCGTCGAGAGGCTATGTTCCGTAATTGGTGTCATCGATAGGCTATGTTCTGTAATTGGTGTCATCGATAGGCTATGTTTCGTAATTGGTGTCATCGAGAGGCTATGTTGTGTGACTGGTGTCATGGATAGGTTATATTCCGTAATTGGTGTCATCGAGAGGCTATATTCCGTACTTGGTGTCATCGAGAGGCTATGTTCCATAATTGGTGTCATCGAGAGGCTATATTCCGTTATTGGTGTCATCGAGAGGCTATATTCCGTTATTGGTGTCATCGAGAGGCTATGTTCAATAATTGGTGTCATCGAGAGGCTATATTCCGTTATTGGTGTCATCGAGAGGCTATGTTCCATAATTGGTGTCATCGAGAGGCTATATTCCGTTATTGGTGTCATCGAGAGGCTATGTTCCATAATTGGTGTCATCGAGAGGCTATGTTCTATAATTGGTGTCATCGAGAGGTTATATTCCGTTATTGGTGTCATCGAGAGGCTATATTCCGTTATTGGTGTCATCGAGAGGCTATGTTCTATAATTTGTGTCATCGAGAGGCTATATTCCGTTATTGGTGTCATTGATAGGCTATATTCCGTAATTGGTGTCATCGATAGGCTATGTTTCGTAATTGGTGTCATCGAGAGGCTATGTTGTGTGATTGGTGTCATCGATAGGTTATATTCCGTAATTGGTGTCGTCGATAGGCTATGTTCTGTGATTGGTACCATCGATAAGCTATGTTATGTGATTGGTGTCATCGATATGCTATGTTTCGTAATTGGTGTCATCGAGAGGCTATGTTCCGTAATTGGTGTTATCGATAGGCTATATTCCGTAATTGGTGTCATCGATAGGCTATATTCCGTAATTGGTGTCGTTGATAGGCTATGTTCTGTGATTGGTGTAATCGATAGTCGATAGGCTATGTTCTGTGATTGGTGTAATCGATATGCTATGTTTTTTGATTGGTGTCATCGATAGTCTATGTTCTGTGATTGGTATCATCGAAAGGCTATGTTTCGTGATTGGTGTCATCAATAGGCTATGTTCTGTGATAGGTGGCATCGGTAGGCTATGCTCTGTGATTGGTATCATTCATAGTCTATGCTCTTTGATTGGTATCATAATTCTATGCTCTGTGATTGATTTCATCGATAGGCCATACTCTTGGATTAGTATCATCGATTTGTTCTGTTCTGGGATTTGTATCATCGATAGGCTACGTTTCGTGATTGATATCATCCATAGGCTAAGTTCTGTGATTGGTATCATCGATAGACTATGTTCTAGATTTAGTATCATTGGTATGCTATGATCTGCGATTGGTATCATCTTTATGCTATGTTATGTGTTTTTTGTTTCATTGATATGCTATGTTCTGGGATTGGTAACATCGATACGCCATGTTCTGGAATAGGTATCATCAATAGGTTATTAATATCATCAATAGGGCATGTTCCGTGATTGGTGCCATCCATAGGCTATGTTCTGAGAATGGTATCAACGATAGGCTATGTTTTGTTATTGGTATCATCTATAGGCTATGTTTTGTGATTGATGTCATCAATAGGCTATGTTCTGTGATTAGTGTTATCGATAGGCTATGCTCTGTGATTGGAATCATCGATAGTATATGCTTTTTGATGGGTATCATCGATATACTATGTTGATTGATGTCAACGATAGGCGACGTTCTGTGATTGGTATCTTCGATAGGCAATGTTCTGTGGTTTGTATCATCGACAGGCTATCTTCTGCGATTGGTATCATGAATAGGCTATATTATTTGTTTGGTGTCACGGATAGGGTATTTTCTGTGATTGGTATCAACGATAGTCTATGTTCTGTCTTTGGTATCATCGATAGTCTATGTTTTTGTGATTGGTATCATCGATATGCTATGTTCTGTGATTGGTATCATCGATAGGCTATCTCTGAGATTGGTATCATCAATAGGGTATGTTCTATGATTGGTGCCATCTATAGGCTATGTTCTGTGATTGGTAACATGGATAGACTATGTTCTGTGATTGGTGCGATGTTCTAGATTTAGTATCATTGATATGCTATGTTCTAGAATAGGTATCATCGTTATGCTATGTCTTGTTATTTTGTATCATCGATATGCTATTTTCTGGGATTGGTATCATCGATAGGCTATCTTCTGAAATAGGTATCATCAATAGGTTATGTTTTGGGATTGGTATCATTGATAGGCTAAGTTCTGGGATTGGTATCATCAATAGGGAATTTTAATGATTGGTGCAATCCATAGGCTATGTTCCGGAATTGGTATCAACGATAGGCTATGCTCTGTGATTGATATCATCGATAGGCTATATTCTGTGATTGGTATCATCGATAGGCTATGTTCTGTGATTGGTATCATTTATAAGTTATGTTCTGTGATTGGTGCCATCAATAGGCTATGTTCTGTGATTGGTGCCATCAATATGCTATGTTCTGTGATTGGTGTCATCAGTAAACTATTTTCTGTGATTTATGTCATCGATAGGCTATGTTCTGTGATTGCTGCGATCAATAGGCTTTTTTCTGTGATTGTGGCTTTTCCTGAACATCGTCTTTACTATTTACTCATGACTTAAGAGGACTGAGTAACCTGTGATGTTTTTCACTACGTTTTATAAACGGAAGACAACTTTTGGACTTACTATTAGGTTTTCCGTACAATAATCTCCTCCCGAAAAGGGGTTATCTTCCCTAAAAGTATATTCATTCCCCTTAAGCAAATTTTTCCGATAGTGCCTTTTCTATTTATGTATTATTTTGCCTATCCAACCTGTAAAATTGTGACACACGCCCCTTTAATATTCACTAAAATGCAAGGTAAACTGTATGAAACATGATGTCTTGTAGTGGAATTGGTATTCTTTACATAGCTTTAGACAAAAAAAAAGGTGTCCAAACAAATGAAGAGAAATTGCAATTCCCCATACAGCTCTAGGCAATAGGGGTGTCCAAATAAATAAAATAAAATTGCCAATCCCCACACAGCTCTAGACAGTAGGGATGTCCAAATAAATAAAGTAAAATTGCCATTCCCTACACCGCTCTGGACACTTGGGATGTCCGAATAAGTACAGCGAAATTGTCATTCCCCATACAGGGCTGTCCAGATAAATAAAATAGAGTTACCTTTCCCACGTGTCTTTAGAGAAAAGGGATGTCCAGATAAGTAAAGTGGAATTACCACTCTCTTCATACCTCTAGACAAAAGGGATGTCCAGATAAATAAAACTGGAATTGCCATTCTCCACATACCTCTAGATGAAAAGGATGTCCAGATAAATTTAGCGTGCCATTCTGCACATAAGACAAAGGGATATCCAGATAAATAAAGTGGAATTGCTAGTCTCCACATCCCTCTAGACAGAAGGGAAGTCCAAACAAATCAAGTAGAATTACCATTCTCCACATACTTCCAAACAAAAAGCATTCAGATAAAAAGCGGCATCTTCATTTTCCTCACAGCTCTGAACACGTGGGGTGTCTAGATAAACAATGTGGAGTTACCATTCTCTATTCAACTTTAGACAAGCGGGTTTTCCCGATAAATACAGGGGAATTGCTATTCTCTACATACCTCTAGACAAGTGGGGAGTCCAGAAATTATAAAATGGGATTGCATTTCACCTTATTGATCTAGGCAAGATGGGTATCCAGATGGTAGAAGTGGAATTGTCATTCTCCAAATAGCTCTCGACAAGCGGTGTGTACAGATTAATAGAGTGGAATTGTCGTCTCCAATTAGCTCTAGACCAGAGATCTGTCTAGATAAACAAAATGTCATCGCCATTCTTCACATAGCTCTAAACAAAAGGTGCGTCCAGAAAAATCAAAGGGAATTGTCATACTCCACATCGCTTTAGACAAGTGGTGTGTCCAGATAAATAGAATGGAATAGTCATTCCCGATACAGCTCTGGACAAAGGGTATGCCCAGATAAATAAAGTGGCATTGATTGCATTATCCACATAGCTCTAGACAAGAGGTGTGTCCAGATAAATAAAGTGGAATTGTCATGCTTCGTATAGCTTTAGACAAGAGGTATGTACAAATCTATAAAGTGGAATTGTCATTCTCCACATAGCTCTAATGAAGATGTATGTCTAGATAAATGGAGTGGAATTGTCATTCTCCATATAGCTCTATACAAGAGGTATGTCCAGATAATTAAAGGGAAATTGTCATGCTTCACATAGCTCTAGACAAGAGGTGTGTATAGATAAATAAAGTGGAATTGTCATTCTCCACACAGCTCTCGACAAAAGAGGTGTGTCCAGGTAAATAAAGTGGAAATGCCATTCTCTACATAGATCTACACAAGAGGTGTATCCAGATGAATAAAGTAGAATTGTCATTTGCCACATAGCTCTAGACAAGAGGTGTGCCCAGAATAATAAAGTGGAGCCGTCTTTCTTCACATAACACTAGACAAGAGGTATAGCCAGATAAATAAAATTGAATTGTCACACTCCATATAGATCTTGACCAGAGGTCTATTGCGATAAATAAAGTGGAAAGGCCTTATTTTACATTACTCTAAACAAGAGGTATGTCCAGATAAATAGAGTGGAATTGTCATTTTCCACATAGTTCAAGTTAAGAGATTGTTAAGATAAATAAAGTGGAATTGTCGTTCTCCACAAAGCTCTGGACCAGAAAGCTCTCGATAAGTTGTGTGTCCACATAAAAACAGCGGTAATGTTTTTCTCCGTATTTTTAGACAAGAGGCTTGTTCAGATAAATAAATCGGAATTGTCGTTTTGATATACCATTTGACCAGAGATGTGGCCAAATAAATAAAATGGAATGGCCATTTTTCACATAATTCTCTACAAGAGGTGTATCCTGATAAATAATGTGAGATTGACATTCTCCACATAGCTCCAGACAAGAGATGTATCCAGATAAATAAAATGGAATTGTCATTTTTCACATAGCTCTAGATAAGAGGCTAGTCGAGATATATAAAGTGGAATTGTCATTGTCCACATAGGTCTAAACAAAAGACGTATCCAGATAAATAGAGTGGAATTGTCATTCTTCACACAGATCTAGACAAGAGTTGAGTCCAGATATATTCATTTGAATTGTCATTCTCCACATAGCTGTAGACGAGAGATGTATTCGGATAAAAAATGGAATTGTCATTCTCCACGTAACTCTAGACAAGAGGTGTGTCCAGATGAAATAAAAGTGGAATCGTCATTCTACACATAGCTCTAGACAAGAGGTGAGACAAGATGTATAAGGTTGAATTATTATTCTCTACATACCTCTAGATAAGAGATGTATTCAGATAAATAAAGTGGTATTGTCATGCTCCACATAGCTCTAAGCAAGAGGTGTGTCCAGATAAATAACATCGACATGTCATTCTCCACATAGCTCTAGACAAGAGATGTATCCGATCAAATAAAGCGGAATTGTCATTCTCCACATAGCTCTAGACAATAGGTGAGTCCAGATAAATAAAGTGGAATTTTCATTCTCCTTATAGCTCTCGACAAGATGTGTGTCCAGGTAAATAAAGTGGAATTGCCATTCTACATATAGCTCTAGACTAGAGGTGAGTCCAGATAAATAAAGTGGAATTTTATTCTCATTATAACTCTAGACAAGGTATGTGTCGAGAAAATAATGTAAAGTTGTAATTTTTCACATAGCTTTAGACAAGAGGTTTGTCCACTTAAATAAAGTGGAATTGTCGTTATCTACATAGCTCTAGAGCAGAGATGTGTCCAGATAAATTAATTTGAATGTTTGTTATTCAGATAGCTCTCGACAAGAGGTGTGTGTCCAGATAGATAAAGTGGAATTGTAGTTCTTCACATAGCTTTAGAAAAGAACTGTTGTTCTCCACATAGCTCTAGACGTGAGATGTGTCAAGATAAATATATTTCAAGGTCCATTCTTTACATAGCTCTCGACAAGAGGTGAGTCCAGATATAAAAAGGAGAATTGTCATTCTCCGAAAACCTCTAGACAAAAGATGTATCCAGATAAATACAGAGGATTTACCATTCTTCACATAGTTTTAGACAAGAGGTAAGCCCAGATATATCAAAAGGGGAATTGTTATTCTTCCCAAGAGAAGTGTCAGAGATTAATAAACTGGAATCATCATTATTCACATAGCTCTAGACAAGAGATGTATCCAGATAAATAAAATTGAATTGTCATTCTTTACATAGCTCTAGCCAAGAGGTGAGTCCAGATACATAAAATGGAATTGTCATTCTTCACATAGCTCTAGATTAGAGGCGTGACCAGATAAATATAGTAGAACTGTCACTTTTCACACGGCTCTAGACAAAATGTGTGCCAAGATAAATAGAGCGGAACTGTTTTTCTTCATATATCTCTATACTGGAGGTTTGTCCAGATAAATAAAGTGGAATTGTCACTCTCTATATAGATCTAGACAAGAGATGTGTCCAGACAAAAAGTGAAATATGGCCTTTCTTCACATAGCTCTAGACAAGAGGTGTGTCCAGATAAATAGAGTGGAATTCTCATTCTCCACATACCTCTAGACAAGAGATGTATCCAGATAAATAAAGTGGAATTTGTATTCTTCACATAGCTGTAGACAAGAGGTGAGCCCAGATATATCAAAAGGGGAATTGTCATTCTTCATATAGCTCCAGATAGGAGGTGTGTCCAATAAAGCAGAACTGTTATTCTTCACACAGCTTTAGACAAGAGGGGTGTCAAGATAAATAAAGTGAAATTGCCATTCTTCAAATGGATCTATACAAATATCCAGATTAATAAACTGGAATCGTCACGTCATTATTCACATAGCTCTAGACGAGAGATGTATCCAGATAAATAAAGTGGAATTATCATTCTTTACATAGCTCTAGTCAAGAGGTGAGTCCAGATAAATAAAAAGGAATTGACTTTTTTAACATAGCTCTAGATAAGAGGTGTCTCCAGATAAATATATTAGAACTGTCATTATTCACACAGCTCTAGACAAAATGTGTGCCCAGAATAATAGAGTGGAACTGTTTGGTTTTTTTTTCACATATCTCTATACAAGAGGTATGGCCAGATAAATAAAGTAGAATTGTCACTCTCCATATAGATCTAGACAAGAGGTGTGTCGAGATAAATAAAGTGGAATGGCATTTTTCATATAGATCTAGACAAGAGGTGTGTCGAGAATATAGAGTGGAATAACTGTTCTTCACATAGCTCTAGACATGAGATATATCCAGATAAATAGAGTGGAATTACGATTCTACATATAGGTCTAGACAAGAGGGTATCCAGGTGAATAAATATATATTTATATGCATTTTTATATGGTCTTAAATTTGCCCCCACGTGTCTTTGTTTATAATGGCTCAGATTTATAATGGCTGAGATTTATGCAGGGGTACTGTATTCTATTTAGATATTGAGACAACATGACTCCTTACCATATTTGTTCTAAACTGTAATCAAATCCATTTTCTTACTTGTTGATGTGTCTACAAATTGCCAAATGAATGGAAACACCGAATGCAGCGTTTATCAGTGTCTACACATTTTGCTCTAACATGCAGTCCCAGTACATAAGAGAATACCGTAAATTGCTCTTTTTGCAAGTTCATCCTGTTTAAGGGTAAGGTACCCTTAAGTTTTTTAGCCGCAAAGTCAGAAAACGTTCCGTTGGACATGTGCGCCCAGTAGGGATAAGGATCAGCCTGTGCATTCATGCAATCTGATCAGATTCTTTACTGGGCGCATTTTGGGTAGCTAAGGATGCAAAGTTTCTTCATGGGAAGAATGAAGACTCTTATCAGACTGTGTGGGTGTGTATGCTGATTTGAGACTTTGTTGGAGTTTCTGTCAAAAGGTAATTTTTTTTTTTTTTTTTTTTTTTTTTTTTTTTTCACTTTAGCGGCTCAGTATTGTTGTATATATTTTATAGTCACATATAAAGATTTAAGCAGATTTTATTATTAAATACCGATAGGAAATATTCGTAATTATACGCCATACTATGCAAAACCAGAATTTTGGAACGTATGCAGATCCCCAAGACATCCTCACAAAATGATCAAACTTGTCGTTGTGCGCTTGAACTGTAGAATTTACTGGCATAATTCAAAAAACCCTCATTTGGCAGGGCGGATGAGCTTGTCTGGACCTTCGCAGTCTCGTATGTCCGTTTTCGCAAATGTCATTTACGGCAAATGTCCCTTTTCTTATATGTCCCCTTTTGCATGGCGCAGTCCTATTTTCGATGCATCAGAGCATTATTACAAGCGTAAATTCACTTTCAGTGCCGTCAACTTTGCTTTCCATCTGTAAAGGTGTATATTCTAACTGGTAAGAATTTGCCCACCTTATGTACAATTTTTTTCTTTTAATGTACACGTCTGTTCAGAAGGAACTTAGTGTGAAAGGGATAACACAGGCAGTCACAAACGTTATTTCCCTTGTAAAATGTGATGGAGTATTGACTATAACCATATCTCTTACGGGGACTTGATACATCTGGTATATGTTAAGCCCTTTTACAAGGGAAACAACTTTTGTGACTTTCTGTATGCTTTCCTGTACATCAATGCTCGTCTAAAAAAGGGTCTAAAAGGAAAGACTTTGCTCCATGAGGCGCAAATTCTTTTCTTTCAGAGTAAACCCCTTTTAAGAAAAGAAACAAAACAATTTTGAATGGGTTTCCTCCCCTGAAAGTGTATAAATTCCTCTAAGACAAAATATACATGAGCACAAATCGCTTACGCTTGGTGGCCTAGTGGTTAGGGTTCTCAGCTTGCAAGCTAGATATTACAGTTACGAACTCTGCATATGTCATTGGTACACCTACCTGTAACAGTGGCTCATTTGGTGACACACTACAGCACAAAGCAAAAAAAAAAAAAAAAAAAAAAAAAAAAAAAAATCCGAGCCTACGGAAATGAACGAATGTTTTCCAAATTCAGAATAGAAAAATCGACCAATCAAATGCTGGCGACATTAAGATGGCGAGTACCGTTAACTATCAATATAACAGGAATACAAATTGTTAAAGTGCCATCTTACTACATTGTTGAAGTCTGCAAATCGCGCGTCTACCAAGTAGGAACGGCAACGTTTGCAAACAAACTGGGAATCCGGAAAACGGACTATCAAGTGTAGCTGTGTTCCGCTAGCAGGTGACTGTTCATGTGATCGAAGTCAACGTGACTTTTCGATCGGATTTACGGAAAATTCCAGAACCGCTATGAAACTTACTTTGCTGTATACGACCAGATATAGTTGGCCCTTGGTACATTTGTAACCAGAAAATACCTTTCAATGGACCGTACAACAGCCAGATAACATGTGAAAACGCCAAGTTTGCCTTTTATTTTTTATGGCTCTGCTTACAAATACATGATTCGTATAAAACTTGGTTCATTTCATAATAAAATGTTTGAGACTGCGCAATTTCTCTAACGTAAGCATGTTTGGTGAAATTTTCAGCAGACGACATTTTGAAATATTTCATATTTCCCAGAAAAGATACGTTGACATTTCATGCATTTGTCACATAAGGAGGCAATATGCATTAGATGTCAAAGCCTTTTTCCTTGAACAATAAGAAAAATTATCAACTTATCGTCTGCTGAATTAGTTCAGGGAGTGGTAAAGGATACAGATTTATATGCACGTCAGTAAAAGCTGCCTTATAATATGAATAGCTATATTCATGCCCAACGGGACTTTTCTATTAATTGTACCAGGAAGCAAATATAAAAAAAAATAAGAATGCTTGAGTTCTTTATTTTTAGAAAGGGGATCTTCTCTTTCAAGTAAAATATGAATTCATTTAAGTTTTAACACTCACTGGCAAAAATGAGCAGACGCCAATTTGATGTTTATTTTTCTTAGTTACCTGAAATGAGGGTTTAACATTTCACAGAATAAAAAATCAAACATTCGCCTTTAGAGACAACTTGTATATGACATGACAAACCATTTTTTATTTTATTTTATTTTTTTATTTTTTATTTTTTTATTTTTTTATTTTTTATTTTTTTTTTTTTTGGCTGGAAAAAATATGTGTTATAAAATGTTTGCTGTAACGTGATCCCCGCATGCTAAACTTTAAATAAAAAGTACACATTAAACAACATTATTTCACTGTTCTCAAGAGAAAACATCCCCGGGTTTAAGCCGACAGGACTTCACCCTAATTCAAAAAAGGTAAGAGAAAAGTCCAGGGAGTGCCACAATCACAAACCGCAGCTCTTACCCCAAGAGGAAGAGAAAACCGACAAATCTAAACAAGCACAAACCGAACAAACGTACGAAAAGCACTAAGATTAGCTTTCTCTTCCCCAAGCGAGGTAATCGCAATACTAAAAGGACTGAAAAACACAAGAACAAAATGACACACGGAAAGACATACAACAAATCGCCTTACAGAATAAACCACAAAGCAACAAAGAGTAAGACTAACACCGGGACCACCGCCTTAGAACGGTCGGTAGAGCAAACCACCGGGGGAACGGGTACTACAGCCTTGTTAGCCGAATGGATTTTTTTTCCGGCTACAATCGCACACATTTACAACTAGAAACATTTTTTCTTATATTTTTATACATATTACACATAAATAGATACAACAAACACAAAAATATACACACTAAATCAAAATTACATTCAAAATTAGAAAAATAAAAAGAAATACCCATATTTCAGACCACAGCTTTAGAAAGCAGAAACAACACACTATTATTTCTGTCATAGCTTTCCTTTGCTATTCCAGATGTCCCAAAACGGACTGCCCGAAGAGTTCACTGATCCAAAACAATTTTAGAAATTCGATGTCATTTTTCAGTGCCTGGGAAATTCTTCCCATAGCTCAGGAAAACAATTTTAGGAATTCGAAGTCATTTTTCAGTCCCTGGGAAATTCTTCCCATAGCTCAGGAAAACAATTTTAGGAATTCGAAGTCATTTTTGAGTCCCTAGGAAATTCTTCCGATAGCTAAGAAAAACAAATATTTAGGGATATTTTAGAGAATATGGTTGTTCACACGATAATGCATATATAGTGCCATATTCACCATGAATATAACCACACATACACACACACACACACACACAGACAGACACACACAAAGCTATTGTCATGCAGCAGATTTTAGGGCAATAAAAATAATAAAAATAATAATAATAATAATAATGCAACTATGAGAAACAGCAGTAGACTGGAGAAATTATTAACAAATTCAAAGAATCAAAACTGTGAGAAAAATTCCGAAAATAATATAAAATGCTGTAGAATTTTAGCTTTCAAAAGCTTAATTTTGTCATTGGAAATTTGTCAAATCTTGTAAGCAAACAGACGCGAAGGGCTTAACATGACATCAGTACAAGGCAATCAGTTGTCTGGATTAACAATCACCTGAGAAAACCTCTCACGCCAATATGACATAACATCAAAAGCTTAGACATGCCAGAAACCCTTAACAATTTGCTTAAGTAAATATAATAAGTTTTTTTTTATATAAAACTGTGAAAACCACTTAGAAGGGTTTCCATGCTCGTGGTCCCTCAAATTTGATTGGTTCCCGTCTGATTGCCATAAACACTGTTATTGTGACACAGTGACTGTGATAGGCTGAAATCAGTCATGTGATCCTGGGTCCGGGACTCGCTGATCTCTTCTGATCTAGCTCAAGCCACTTTGCGTTTTGCTGTTGAGCTATTTAGAAAGAAATTTATTAAAGATCACAGAACCTGGATTCAGGATTTCTTTGTATTTATTTCAGTATACTCGAGAAACTCCTGCGCCCTAAATTCCAACCCGGGAAAGTTGGTGGAGAATCCGGGTACAGATCCACGGTTCATGTAAATGCCAGGAAACGGTCCCCAAAAATCACAGCCTGAGGTCATCTGCCAATAACGCTGTTCGTTACCCAGAAGAGCAGGTGGAAGAAACACCATTTACAATGGCATCAGGTTTTAAAGTCGAAAAGTTCGGTGGGGACGGAACTGATGACACTGAAGATTATTTGAAAATGTTTGATAGGTATGTGGACATTTCGATTGTTAAACCTGAACAGAAAGTGGACCTGTTGTGTTTACATCTGGAGAAGAGAGCAATGTGGTTTGCTGAGAACCTCAACCCTCCACCTGCCGATTTGACAGCATTAAAAACTGCATTGATTAACAAATTCAAAGAAGAGAAAAGAATTAAGTTAGATATTTAAAAATGAAAAAACTAGACTTTGAATCAAACAATGATTTTATTTACAGGGTTGATCATATAAAGTCAGTCGCAAAACTACACCCTGTCAATTTGGCTTTATTACAAGAATTTTTCAACTCCACTTCTTTGGACAACATAACAGGCAATTCAATGTTTGCTGCTACTCTAGATGTGGATATGTCTGTTTAAATTATACAACCATACAATGTCATCAATTTTAGCAGATGACAAAGCACGGCATTTAAGTTTAAGAAAAATGGCTGAAAAGGCCGAGAAAGATGCTGTCATTTTCCAATCTTTAACAGAACCATAGCTAGATGGACAAATTACACTCGGTGAAGACTGGTTTTCAACCTCCAATTTTTTACTCTACATTAAAATGGCTGCAGCAGCAACTTCATTAATAACACTGTTCTTAATGTTCCTATAACTGCGTAAAGCCCTGGTAATGATTCATCTTTTGCAGTTCACAATAGGAAGTGCAAAGGCAAATTCCCTTCCCAGCTTTCATTATAAAACGCAAACATCTGCTCCTCAAGTGCCATATCCTTTCATAAACTTACAGTTATCCTGGGACCATGGAATTTTGCGACAACATTATGTACACTTGTTATAGTCTTCTGTATTGCTTTATATTTATACAAACGTAGAAACAGAAAATCAGTTTTAATGTTGGAACTTACATCAGGCAACACATGTGTCATTTTACCCTTAAAAAGCCTCCCCCTCTGTCCGTCCCACTGGTGTGTGCAGCTTCCCCGCAACATTGAATCTATCAAAGTTTGTGGGAAAATTTTTCCAAAGGCATATTTTACTTGGACCGAGTTCGAAATTGTCAATAAAAACAATGAAACCTTGCAAATGGTGGAAAAATCCTTGTCTTTGAGTTGGATAACTGTATACAAAGTGAGAAAAATTACAAAGAGGATTTATAATGCTTATTTTTATTGGGCACATAATGGTTGGCTAGAACCAGTTCAAATACACTAGACTTCTTGCTTAATATGATGTTACTGTAGGGCATGAACAGTGAAACAAGACCTCCATCAATAATAATGAAATATTTTCAATATTTTGCATCACTGTTCATAATCAGAATATGAGAAATAAATGTTGTATATATTGTCATGTGTGAGCGTGTGGATATGTTTAAACGTTGAAACTTGTATTAAGTGCGAAAGTATTTCTTTGTTCACCTAGATGCAAGTTGTCTCAGATAACAAATAGTCGGCAGTCTGCCATAAAATACCGGTACGTTAAATTGGGATTATTGCCTTTCATAAAATCTATAAAGTTTTATGAGGTCATTACCTTGATAATACTAGACACTTGCATCACTGGTCTTTGAATGGTCATTATTATATACTGTATTGTTGCTATTTTGTTACCGTACTTAGTTCCTATGTACATATAATTTCCAGATTATGGTTATTCCAGTTCAAGCGTCATTTATTTTCAAATTTGTAGGAACAAATTTAGGTAAGCAGGGAGGTACTGTCATGCAGCAGATTTTAGGGCAATAATAATAACAATAATAATAATGCAACTATGAGAAACCGCAGTAGACTGGAGAAATTATTAACAAATTCAAAGAATCAAAACTGTGAGAGAAATTCCGAAAATAATATAAAATGCTGTAGAATTTTGGCTTTCAAAAGCATAATTTTGTCATTGAAAATTTGTCAAATCTTGTAAGCAAACAGACGCGAAGGGCTTAACATGACATCAGTACAAGGCAATCAGTTGTCTGGATTAACAATCACCTGAGAAAACCTCTCACGCCAATATGACATAACATCAAAAGCTTAGACATGCCAGAAACCCTTAGCAATTTGCTTAAGTAAATATAATAAGTTTTTTTGATAAAACTGTGAAAACCACTTAGAAGGGTTTCCATGCTCATGGTCCCTCAAATTTGACTGGTTCCCGGCTGATTGCCATAAACACTGTTATTGTGACGCAGTGACTGTGATAGGCTGAAATCAGTCACGTGATCCTGGGTCCGGGGCTCGCTGATCTCTTCTGAGCTAGCTCAAGTCACTTTGCGTTTTGCTGTTGAGCTACTTAGAAAGAAATTTATTAAAGATCACAGAACCTGGATTCAGGATGTCTTTGTATTTATTTCAGTATACTCGAAAAACTCCTGCGTCCTAAATTCCGACCCGGGAAACTATCCCTGGAGAAAAATGGCTAAACGATTTGCTGCAAACAGTGGTGACTATGACTGTCCGCAAATTACCCTTTTAGGGGTTTCCAGACTAAATGGTTAAAATGGCTAAACTATTTTCAAACAGTGGAGACCCCTATCAGATGCCGCGTTCTGTGGCGTCTGATCTGGGTCTGCACTATTTGCCAATTACCCTTTTACGGGTCTCCCGACTATAATGGGTTAACAACAGTATTGACATTTTATTGATTTCTGCACAATGGTACTTTTGTGGATACTGTATTTACCGTAAGTATTCGGATACCTCAACTCCTTACCATACTTGTTCTAAAATTTGAACAAATACAGCTTACTACCCGATGTTGTATCGAAAAATTGCTGGATGAGTGGCAAACAGTGTAGACCGTGATGAGACGCCGCGGCGTCTTATCTGGGTCTACACTGTTCGCTTAGTCATGTCTGTCCGAAAACATACGGTGATTACGGTACCAACACTTTATAAAGAAAAAAGTCCTCGGAACGTAAGAGAAGGCCCAGGTCAGACTGCGTACTCACATAATATGTTAGGAGTCTTCGAACATAAGTTCGTCCTTACGTAAAACATTTCCAGTAAATCTGTAAGTGGATAACAAAGGCGCTGATCAGATTGTTTGAATCCGCCGACTTGATATGATCTATCGCTGTCTGGATGTGTACGAAAGGTTTCTTTTCTCGTGATTTGTTACATCCGGGTGTGTATATTATGTCAGAGACCACCCAGTTGGAAAGGAAATGTCATGCTATAAAAAGTGCGCGCTCCAACAGTCAGCTCACTTGAAAGATTATCACAGCTGATGAAAGTTAACCTCCAAGTTGTTGAAAATGGCATTTTCTTCTGTACCGGTATACTTATTCACTATTGTCGCCGTCTGCCTTGCTGATGGCCCGCCAAGTTCTTGCAACCACGGAGAATATATCCCTTTTGCAGACTGTACGGGTTACTATCATTGTGTTCGGGGAGATCCACAACCGATTTACTGTCCAGCTGAATTGGTGTTCAGTAACAAATGGAAAGTATGTGTATGGCCGTCCGACTCGAACGACTGTCAAGGTAAGTGGGTCGGGGTACTGTACAGGAAGATCTAGATAGCCCTTTCACTCCTGCGTTTCTGGAGTAGACTCTTCTATCTTTGATTTTGGAAATATCCATTATTGCAGATGGGGGTGTCGTTCAAATATCATTTATCGAATAGCAAACAGTGTAGAGCCTTCTCATCTGGTTCTACACTGTTTGCAAAGGTATATGTTTTGGTCTGCAATGATGACAGGGTTAATAACATGAAAAGATCAATCCCAGCTTGCACATATCCAACCCGGCAGCCTGGGCCCAGTTGTTCAAAGCTAACGATGTCGTTAGTTAACGATTCGTTAAAATTTACATTGAGTGATACGCAAATATGCTGAAAGTTTTTGCTGAAAAAATGTGAGTAGCTTTTGCAGTGCAAAAGCTACTCACATTTTTTCAGCAAAAAATATCAGAATATTAATTATTGAATCCGCTAAAATAGTTAACGAAATGACCCTAAACGAGCTCGTTAAGCTAACGACGCTTTGAACAACTGGGCCCTGGTCTGGACCTTCGTTTTTCGAATATGCAAATGCTTGAACATGTATAAAATTTACGGTCAATGCTCTAACTATCCAGCGCGGATGAAAAATGCACGGCTTCGTCTGGGCTTCACCATCCATATGATATTGTCTTGTTTAGGTCCAGTATAGGACAGATATGAATGAGAAAACAGACTCAATATGCTAAATAACTCTTTTTTTCATTTTAAAATTCATTTACCATACTAACACAGCTCTACACATTACGAAAACACGCCTATTCAAATATATTGAAAATTTTACCACCAAAAACTGGAAGTTTTCAGATAATAATTCTCATATTTTTATATTTCTGCTCAAAACATAGATTGTGGGTACTCTTTAGAACCGCATCCATGAGGCTATTCTATTGAGTACCCACGATCTATGTTTTTGAGCAGAACTACTTAAAACCAAATTTTATGGAAAGCCTCCAAGAACTAAGGGAAGAAAATTTATCCAAAATTGTTCACGGATAATTCGTTGTTTTTCACAGTCAAACCCGTCGGGGCCTTAAGCAGGGATTTTACCACATATTTTTCCGAAATGCAGGGCCTTAACTAGTACGACATGTAGGGTTATTCCTGACTCGAGCATAAAGCCCGTCTTTTTGTACCAAATATTCATCCACTTGTTTAGCGTCACATCACGAAAGCACGCCTATATAATTTCAACCCCCCTTAAACCCGTCTTTTATATAGTAAAACTTTGGTTTGCAGGGGTATAAATTATTTTTCATATTTCTGCTCAAAAACATGGATTTGGATATTCGTTAGAACCGCCTCCGCGAGGCGTTTCCAATGAGTATTTGTACTCATTAGAACATCCTCGGCGAGGCGGTTCCAACGAGTACCCACAGTCTATGTTTTGAGCAGAAATATAAAAAAAACAGAGTTTTTATCTGAACATTTTCCGTTTCTGGACGTGAAATTTTCTATATATTTGAAAAGGCGTGTTTTCGTAATGAGCTTTTCTTTTCCTTTTATCTTTCTTTTTTATGTATTTACGGAAATCGAAATCTTTTCTTTGTACTATCAACAGACACGTTATAATCGTGTTACTTAACTACTTAACTCCAGACTATTATTCGTAAACAGCTGAAAATATAAAAATAAACACATACTATTCAACCGTATTTAACATAAAAACAGTCTTAAATCAAAGTTGCTGTTTGAAACATGAAGTTAGAAAATAGCGGTAACATTTTTTTTAATTCAGTGCATGACACGTGATGGTATATCTTTATATTAACACGCTTACTTAAAATGTATAATATTTACTCTTTCACTGCCTTATGCGATAATAATAGACTTTTGCAAACAGCGTAGATCCAGATGAGACGGCTCATACGTCTGCATAGTCTGAAATGGCACCGAAAGAGTTGACAATAGCTATACATAAGGCAATATTTCAACCAATAATATTGCTGTTTTTCTTATTTCTAAAAAAAAAAACGAGTATATATGTTGTTGGTAATCATTAGAAGCGCCTCTCTTTAATATCATTTAGGCGAATTGTGTATCGAAAAATTCAGTGTTCACCTTTGCTATTCGTTTATGGTAAAATTACATCTGTTCATAGATATTAAACCATATAAGGAAGATATTACACTTCATTAGATAAATTCATCACGAAATCATGCCTATATAATTTTGACCCCCTTAAACCCCGATTTTATATAGTAAAACTGGAGTTTACAGGGGTAGATTGTGGATACTCGTTAGAACCGCCTCACCGAGGCAGAAATATGAAAAATATCAGAGTTTTTTATCTGACAATTTTCAGTTTTTGGAGGTGAAATTTATAGGCTGATTGAATAGGCGTGTTTTCGTAATGTCTATGTAAAACTTCCAACCCAAAATCAAATCGATCCGTATCTAAGCAATTAGTTTAAATTATCCTGGTGGTTTTTATTAAGGGGAATAGATACACTTCAGGAAAGGTAACTGTGAAAATAATTTTACCTCTCCTCTAAAAGTGGGTATTCTATAAATCATTACGAAAACACGCCTATTCAAATATACTGAAAATTTTACCACCAAAAAATGAAAGTTTTCAGATAAAAATTCTGATAAGTTTCACATTTCTGCTCAAAACATAGATTGTGGGTACTCGTTAGAACCGCCTCGGTGAGGCGGTTCTAACGAGTACCCACAATCTATGTTTTTGAGTAGAAATAAGAAAAATAATGTATACCCCTGTAAACCCCAGTTTTACTATATAAAAGTGGGGTTTAAGGGGGTCAACTTTACAAGACATGTTTTCGTGATGGGAAGGAAGTTGCTTTCCTAGGGTGATTCTTATACTGTGACAAGACTTTTGTTGCAGACTATGTTGTTTCCGGAAATGGTATCTCTGAGATAAAAATTGACCGGCTGTTTACCAGAGTGGGACAACAAAGCAAATTGAGCCGGGGCACAGCAATTCCTACAAGACTGCATGTGCGCTCAGCAAACACTCAGATCAGCTTTTGCAAGGCTTTCTATGGATATAGTATCTAAGGCTCACATCACAAAAATACGCCTATAGTTTTGATCCCTTTTCACCCCACTTTTATATAGTAAAACTGGGGTTTACGGAGGTATTATTTTTCATATTTCTGCTCAAAAACATAGATTATGGGTACTTGTTGGAACCGCTTTGCTTAGGCGGTTCTAACGAGTACCCACAATCTAAGCTTTGAGAAGAAATATGAAAATATCAGACATTTTTATCTGAAAATTTTCAGTTTTTTGGGATGAAATTTTCTATATATTTGAATAGGCCTGTTTTATGTAATGTGATCAGGCTGATCAGAGTCTTCGTTGGCCGCACATGTAAGATGATAGAAAATGCTATGCCCCAGCTAAAAAAATTGTCATTAACATTTGCTAATATTTGAGATTTTAGAAATAGATCACCCCGCACATAAACAAATTCTTATCTGACCCTTGTTCTGTTCACCAAGCCCGCTTAACTTTAACGTAAACATGGAAGTCTATGACTAAGATGTGATACAACTGAAGTGAACAATTTGTAATCTATCACGTCTTTCATTTTGTTTAAAGGGCAGATAGTACGCACTCCAGTACTGATTTTTGCTAACCGTAGCATAGGAAAAAATATACGATTTATTTCAATATAAGATGAAAACCTGGAAATGTCTGTATATAAAACAACTGTAGCAGATATGCATACATTGCATTTAGAGAAAACGTACCAACTGGGCTTCCATAGAAACGTACACGTTTCTATGGAAGCCCAGTTGGTACTTTGTAATTTCTAAGTATACAAAACCTTATATATTCAGGTTAAAAACATAAAGAGAAAGAAGAAAATGTTCAAAACATAACGAATGATGTTTAATTTCTCATGCGCATATTCAAACATAACGTCATTAGTGACACCCCGGTTGTTTTTCGCATTTAAGGAAGAGTACCCCATTTTCCTGTCTTAATTAATTTTTAAATTTTGCATGCAAACTGAGTTTCAAATAAACCTTCTACCGTTATCTATGACCTTTATTAGAAGGTATACAGAAATGGATTAATACAAACAAAAAACTATTCGATTATTTGTCCAATATGGCCGCTACAATAAACTTGTAAGAAAACGTTCGATTGCAAATTTTATGATACCATTTTAATGACACATTTTCAATGTTACCAGACATCTTTCGAGTGTTTTTGCTTATGTTTTTTCAACGAAAAATATTCGCATGGAACACTATATTGTACTTACGTAAGTCTTAAACATGCATGTTGAGGGGAATCGCCGCGCATTTCTCCATGTCCATACTTTCAAAACCTTTGTTGGCGAACTATACTGGGTAAGAATGTATGAAGACCAAACATTATAATTGATGTTTATATTCAGACATCAACTCTACAGATTAATTTATCGAGAGTTGGGTGTTACTGGGTGTATTTTACCTGTTACATGTAGTATATACATACATGTATGTACTACCCAGTCAGCATTCGACGTAAATCTATATCGGGCCGTCATCGGCCCGTCAGGGTAGCTGACGGGCCGATGACGGCCCGATGTAGATTTACGTAGAATGCTAGCTGGGTATAAGCTTAATAGAACTTACAAATGCTTTGCAAAACTCTAAATCAGTGTCATGCAAAATGCATACGTTTCTCCAAAATGCAATTAATTATACATTGCTATATAGCGGTTTTGTATGAACCAAGCTTTATATATACAAATACTCGGCCATTTATCTTTCCGATTGTAGGGTTACGTTTCTGTTTTTTTTTTTTTTTTTTTTTTTTTGCAAGCAACAAGAATTGAGGAACCCGACTGAGAAAAAAAAAACAACAAAAAACGTTTCAATATTTTTAAATAGATACATTACGTTAGTCAAAAAATTTTCAGCTGTCTTTTCCATTAAACACATCCGAACTACATCATCTGTTTATACTTTAAAATGTGTTTACATTGTTCAGTTAACGTTCATAAGTAGGCTAAGTCTTATAAAGCTGAGTTTACTTTATCTGTATTTTATTACAGATCAGAAAGTACGAGGGTCCTACAAAAAAGTTTTGTCACTGGGTTCAGTTTTATCAAACATATTTTTATTACAAACCTTCAAAGTATTCCCCCTTTACTGAAACACATTTTTGTAACCTTTTTACCCACTCGCAAAAAGCAGATAAATAGTCTTCTTTTGGTATCTGTTAGAGACACTGATAAATAGCGCTGCCAAGAGAACTTCTAGACGTATACTTATTTCCAGAAAGCCTTTTTTAAGCCTTGGAAATGAAAAGAAGTCACAGGAACTCAGGTCAGGTGAATAAGGTGGATGGTTTAAAACTATCACCTTTTCAGAAGCCAAAAACGATTTAACACCTTATGAGAGGAGGCGTTGTTATGTAAAAGGTGAACTCCTGACCACATTTTGCTTGGTCGTTTCTTATTGTAAAACCCTTTCACTTTCGGTCAGTGACTGTATGACCAGATGGACAAGGCACTTGAACGACTGACCCACTTGAATTAAAGAAAATTGCGTACAACATCTTTTTCGAACTTATGGTTCTCTTGGCAATACATGGGCGTTTTTTTTTGTTTTTTTTTTTTTGGTTTTTTATCTTTTCGCTTCCATTGCTTATTATCAGCCCTTCCTTGTGGCTCAAATACGAGTCGTATGTACACCCAGGTTTCATCACCTGTTAACAAGTTAGAAATAACCCGACTATTACAGCCTTTGTATGTTTTCAAAAGTTCCCGGGCACATTTAAGGCGTTGTGTCTTTTGCTCTTCAGTGAGCAAATGAGGTACCCTTCTAGCGCAAACCTTTCTCAGGTCCAAACGCTTTTTCTGAATCGTTTGCACACTGCCTTCTGATATGCTAGTACAACTAGCTATATCTTTGACAGACAATCGCGCATCCTGTTCGACCATAATCTTTACAGCAGCGATGTTAGCATTGGTAACAGAGGTTTTAGGCCTTCCAGGAAGGGTATCATCTTCAACAGAAAATTTCCCAGCTTTAAAAGCTTTAACCCACCTAAAGACTGTACGCATTGAAATAGTCTGAGGACCATTTATACCACACAATTCATTAAATATCTGCTTTGAATCTATATTTAGCTACGAATTTCAGTCTCCTGGTCCATGTTTCAATGTAACAAGTAAATTGGTCAGTGTCTATGACTGCAACTATTTCAGTTTGAAATAACTCGGTCAGTTGGAAAGCAATTTGCACGAAATAAACGGGTATCGTTAGTTATTCAACATACCATTCAAGTGCAGTGAAGCATTTTAAAATATACCTGGTATTAAAGAAGCCTGTTAGTGACAGAACTTTTTGCACGACCCTCGTAACGAACCAGCATTAAATAAATAATTACTTTATAGTTATTATAAGTAAAGATTGAAATTTATTTGCTATTTATTTATATTTTGATATCTCTCTGCAATGCCATCTATCCAAGTCTATGCAAAACTGGGAAGTACAGAATTATACCTAGTCGGACTATATGGGGTATCATTTTTGTTTATCTGGAAAAGCTATAGGGATGCCACCCTGTGCCTCGGGGTTTAAGTTCAGTCTTAGCTTCCGGGGTAGTATGTATGATAATGATTGTGCACCAGAAGACACTGTAATTCCAAGGAATAAATTTGTGTTCATCACGAAAACACGCTTATATAGTTTTAACCCCGTTAAATCCCACTTTTATACAGTAAAACTGGGGTTTACAGGGGTATACATTGATTTTCTTATTTCTGCTCAAAAACATAGATTGTGGGTACTCGTCAGACCTGCCTCAGCGCGGCGGTTCTAACAAGTACCCAAAATCTATGTTTTGAGCAGAAATATGAAAACTACCAGAATTTTTCATCTGAAAGTTTTCATTTTTTGGTGGTAAAATTCTCGTGTTTTCGTATGTTATTTTCCCTACTTATCGCCTTATTTGAACAAATATTATAGAGATCAAACATGGTTTTTCATGCATTAACATTCGCTAGGTCCCATGGGAGGTGTTGAAACCCGAGGCCGGAGGCCGCGGTTTTCAACACCTCCCAAGGGACCTGGCGAATGTTAATGCATTGAAAAACCATGTTCGATCGCTATTATTGCACAAAAACTGAAAACATTTGCTACATTTCGCGTTATGTCTTGCACCATTTTGTTTCGCCTTTTCACCGATGTCTCGCGAACGCAATTTCCACGGACTATACTCGTTCTAGGGCAGGGTAGTACACATCTCGTAATGGCAGCAAATGTGTGGCCTCGGTACGATCATATTGAAAGTTGCGAAGCCGCGCATTAACAACGCGTAAATTGCCATGTTAATACACGGCTTTTCGCCGATTAATGCACGGCTGTTAGTAACATGCGACACTGCTTTTTATGCAATAATGACTAAACAACAGATACAGAAAGCAAAGCGTACAGCTTTTGAAGTGGATGATCACAATACCAACATAAAAAAAAAAAGAAAACAAAAACAGAAAGCAAAGTGGACAGCCATTGAAGTAGATGACCACAATACTACATGTAGCATCACAACAAACAAAAGACAGAAAGCAAAGTGGACAAACATTGATAAAGATGGCCGCAATACTAGCATCACAAAAAAAAAAAATAAAAAAGAAAGCAAAGTGAGCAGCCATTTAAGAAGAGGATCACAAAACTAACATCACAACAGACAAAAAACAGAAAGGAAAGTGGGCAGCCATTGAATAAGATGAATAAAATACTAGCATTACAACAAATGATAAACAGAAAGCAAAGAGAGCAACCATACAATTGTAGAAGATGACCAAAATACTAGCATCTCAAGAAACAAAAGACTGAAAGCAAAGTGGCCCGACTTTGAAGAAGATGACCAAAATACTGGCATCACAACAAACAAAAAACAGAAGGCAAAGTGGGCAGCCATTGAAGATGATGACCAAAATACTAGCGTCACAATCAACAAAAAAACAGAAGGCAAAGTGGGCAGCCATTGATGATGATGACCAAAATACTAACATCACAACAAACAAAAGTCAGAAAGTAAAATAAACAGCCTTTGAAGAAGATGACAAAAATACTAGCATCACAACAAAAAAAAAAACAAACAGAAAACAAAGTGAGCAGCTATTGAAGATGAAGACCACAATAGTAGCATCACAAAAAAAAGCAAGCAAATTGGGCAGCCATTGAAGAAGATGATCGCAATACTTGCATCACAATAAAAACAGACAGCAAAATGGGCAGCCATTAATGAAGATAGCCATAATGCTAGCATCATAACAAAACCAGAAAGCAAAGTAAGCAGCCATTGATGAAGATGCCCACAATCATCACGAAAACATACCTATATAATTTTGACCCCCTTAAACCCACTTTTATATAGTAAAAGTGGGGTTTACAGGGGTACACATTATTTTTCTTATTTTTGTTCATAAACATAGATTGTGGGTACCCGTTAGAACTGTCTCGTCGAGACAGTTCTAACGAGTACCCACAATCTACGTTTTGGGGCAGAAATATGAAAAATATCAGAAATTGTATCTGAAACTTCCAGTTTTTGGTGGTGAAATTTTCAATATATTTGAATAGGCGTGTTTTCGTAATGACTCGTAGCATCATAACAAAAACAGAAAGCAAAGTGGGCCGCCATTGATGAAGGTGACCACAATACTAGCATCACATCAAAATCAGAAAGCAAAGTGGGCAGCCGTTGATGAAGATGACCATAATACTAGCATCTTAACAAAAAAAAGAAAGCAGAGTGGGCAGCTTTTGAAGAAGATGACCACAATGTTAGCATCATAACAAAAAGAAAAGAAAAACAAAGTGGGCAGCCATTGAAGAAGTTTACCACAATGCTAGCATCACAACAACAAAAGAAAAGATAGTGGACAGCCGTTGAAGAAGATGACCACAATAGTAGCATCAACACAAAAAAAAAACAAAAAAAAAAACAGAAAGCAAAGTAAGCAGCCATTGAAGAAGATGACCTCAATACACAACAAAAAAGCAAACGGAAAACAAAGTAGGCAGCAGTAACACGTTTGGAAAGTATACCAGAAATAACTAAACAGTTTAAAAATCCATTCTTAGTGACAAAAATGATTGAAACAAATGAGCCACAACCCACCTTCTGACATATGCGTCCAACGAGGACTCGTATTGACCAGTGCATACGCACAGTCTGATCAGAATCTTCGTTGTCCACATGAAGAAATTTTGCTTCTTTGGCTATTCAAAATGTCACCCCCTTCCTCCCCCGCCCCATCCCCCACACACACCCAGGGAGGATTCTGATCAGACTGCCTATTATATACTCAAAGGCAATAAAAAGTATATAGTTTCGAGTTTTGAGTACCGGCTTGTGTTGTACTTGTTTCGTTAAAATGTTTTTCATGGTCATTTTGGTCAAACTCCTAAAACCGTTTATTTAACAGAGCAATGTCAATTAATGTCCCGTAGAAATTCAGTGCATTCCGTCAGAAGAGGAACGAAAATGTCAAAAACGGCAAGTCTTTGGTACAGAAATTTGACAGTGTAGTCTGTTATGCATTTAAAATTGAAACATGTCCTTACAGCATTTTTATCGTTCTATCGACTGAATGCAATACAAATGCATAAATGTAAGTTTCTTTGTCCAAAATGCACTTTTAAAGGGAAGCTACTCATACGCAAAAGTTGATTTAGACCCATTATTCGTTTCCGTAAATGTCATTTTCTTGCTCTTCGATAGAATTTCCTGGAAATTGTTGCAAATTATGTGTAAATTATTGTTCTTAACTATGATATCAACGATTTATGTACAAATGTAAAAATCCGGTGACAAATAAATAATAATTACCTGTATACTTATTTTTGCCTCTCAGTATATATCAACACTTAGCACGCTCTGAGCTAATTCAGCATATGACAGAATGATGATATTTTTTCTTATTTTCCCCAGAAAACAGGATCTGACATTAAAAATTGGCTTGAAACGTCAAATCATATTTTCTAAGAATAATAAGAAAAAAATTAAAAAAAATATAATTTAGATTGTCGTTTGTTGAAATGTTTTCCCAGCGTGCTAAGCGTTGACAGAAATAAAACTCAGTAAGCTTTTAGCATTTTTGTTTACAGAGCCAATAACCATAGAAGAGCAGTGTGAAAATGGTGCAACTCTTATACCTCATCCGTCTGAATGCCAGCTGTATTACAATTGTAGCTTACGTTACGTACATGTTCCCAGATATTTTGCACAACATATGCAAGAATGCCCCTACCCACAACAGTTTAATACAGTAACAAAGCAATGTGATAATTTTGAAAATGTGGACTGTGCTGAGAGAAAAGAGATAACCTATAAATGTAAGTATCTGTTTTTTTTTTTTTGTTTTTTTTTTGTTTTTTTTTGTTTTTTTTTGTTTGTTTTTTTCTCCTCTTTTATACAAATCTACAGACTGGTTTATATTAATCAAGAAAAATAAAACATTTAAGAGGGGTGATTGGACAATATGCGGACTTTTTGCTCTTCTCAAACACCGTTTAATATTTTTTCAAAAATCATTTTAGTCTTTTTTTAAGTATTCCCCGCCTAAGTCTATACACTTTTGTCGTGAGAGCTTTTGGTCTCATATATGTTTCCAGCGAGCATATTTTTCCGTTCTGGAAACAAATATTAGTCGAAAGGAGTGTGGGGTGTAAGGTCTGGGCTGTACGGAGAGTGGGACAACGGTTGTCACTTGAAGGAAATGATAAGTTCTACTGTAGATGAGGTAGTAGGAGAGGAGGGCATTTTCATGCAAAAGAAGGACATTTTTTTCTGGGCTAGCCTGGGACGTAACTTTTTCAGTTTTTCTTTGAGTTTGTTTTCAAACTTACTTCTGAATGGTATCTAGCAGTCATAATTTGACTTTTGGCATGAGATAAGCCAGTATTACTCTACGTGAATTCCAAAAAGTAGCCAGTAAAACCTTGCAGGCAGATGGAGGCAGTTTAAACTTCTTGGGAGGTGGGGGACCAGCTCGTTTCTACTGCTTTGACTGAGCTTTTGTTTCAGGTTCAGTCTAATGAACCCACATTTCATCTCCAGTAAAAAGTACAATTCAAAAACTTATTTTCACCATGGTTAAAATGACCCAAATATGTTTTGCTATGGTCACCCTTAGATGCCTTTTGGTCCTCTATCAGCTGTTTCGGCACTCACCTAGCACTTGCTCATGCCTATTTTTCGTGTAAAATATGATATGCCGACGCTTTACCCATTCTAAACGGACTAGCTACCTCATGCAATGTTACTCTGCGATCTTTGTCGACAAATATTAATATAAATATACTTCTTAAAACGTTCCTCTGTTGCAGTTCTTTGCTGTTCGAATTGTACGTCGCTTAATGTAAATACATGTATACCGTTTTGTTATGTTATTATTTCTTCGTCATCCATTCCGCTTTCGATGGTTTGGAAAGTCTGTGTGATTGTGACCATTCCTTGGCAACTTTCTTTATATTTTAGGTCCGTGGGCATTTCCGAAGATGAATAAACCTCATTTCTAACCGTCAAACAGAAGCAGCTAGTTAACTTTAAATTCAATGTTTATTCACTTAGAAAGAAGGTCGGGAGGTGGCAAGTTTTAGTCTAAGTAATAGAATCACAAATGCTTTATTACATCACGAAAACATGCCTTTATAAATTTAAACCCCCTTAAACCCACTTTTATGCAGTAAAACTGGGTTTACAGGGGTATACATTATTTTTCATATTTCTGCTCAAAACATAAAATGTGTGTATTCGCTATTCTAACGAGTATCCACAATCTATGTTTTGAGCAGAAATTTGAAAAAAATAACGGAGTTTTTGTATCTGAAAATTATCAGTATTTGGAGGTAAAATTTTCTATATATTTGAAAAGGAGTGTTTTCGTAATGATGTTTCTTATGGGATCAGTGTAGCTCAGCTGTTTCTGAAGAGCTTGCACATACTACTGTATTTATAATGAAATAAATTTAATTGTAAATACGGTTCTATTTATAATGTAGGGATCAAACATGGTTTTTCATGCATTAACATTCGCCAGGTCCCGTGGGAGTGTTGAAAACCGAGGCCGGTTTTCATGCAATAATGCCTATTATATTCATATTTATGTTTTTAATTTTTAATACAAACTACTAAAATAACGTATTTGTTTTATAATACAAATTACTAAAATAACCTACACAGATCTTAACTACTCTCTGGGCTAATTCAGCTAACTGAAATAAATTAACTATAATTTTCTTATTTTCCCAAAACATAGGCTTTGATATTTCATGCAAATTATCTGCTCAAAGCCTAAATATTTCAAATTGTCGTCTGCTGAAATTTTTACCCAACAAAATGATGTACAAAGTTGTCTGAGAAAAAAATATTTTCTGAGAAAAATAAGACAAATATTTTAAAACGTCGCTTGCTGACCACAAATTGAAGCTATTTTTCTTATTTCTCCCCAAAACAGGCTTTAATATTTCATGCAAATTGTCTCCTCAAAGCCTATGTTCTGGAAAAAGTAAGACAAATAATACAAATTGTCATCTGCTGAAAATTACCCATTATGCAGAGCGTTAAAAAAGGATGTGCAAAGTCATGTCATAGGGTCTTCGCTACCGCGTTTTACGTTGTTCGAAATTAAACACTTATTGTTTTGATTCTTACTATATCTACAATGATCTGTGACTTTCTTTGCTACAGGTGACTATCGGTCAGAAAAATGTTCTAGATCACACTGTAGGCCCTGTTGGGTAGATACACCTTCCTGTGTCAACAAATCCGATGGAATCCACGCCCACGACGGCAAACCTTGGACTCCGTACTTTGCCACGTGTCATAAGCAAAGAACATCATCCGTGGACACTTGCCCTCGAGATACAAAAGGGCGGATACAATTATTCCATATGGACTTAGAGGAATGCGTCCCACTCGATATGGTACCACAAGAACACGGCGGAACCATGCCGAATTGTACCGGGAAAGAGGATGGGAGTTACCTTGATGATGTGGGTAGATGTAACCAGTATACGGTCTGTAGAAATGGTGCAGTTGACAATATTGTGAAATGTGGAGACCGCGAAGTGTTTGACGATCTCAGAGGCGAATGTTGGAACTATGCAAAAGCTTGTGGACCATGTGGTCGTTTAGGCAACTGGTAAGCAGATACTTTATTGAATTAGCCCAGGTTTGACAAAGCCTGCAGAAAACCATAATAGAGGATTTGTCAGGATGAAGATCTGATGATATGATGATAAATCCGGGAGATTTTTCGTATGTTTCCATAAATGCATATGTTGTGGGTACTGATTAGAAGCGTCTCAGTGATGCGCTTGTTATAAGTATCCACAACATACGTTTTATGCAGAACTGGAGAAAATTAACCCAGAATTATCATCAAATACTCTTTCTGACAAACTCCTCAGACATATTAACAAAGATGTCTAATAGTCAAGATATTGCCAAGTTTAGTATTTAAACATTTAAGATGTCCGCTATTACGTGCACGGACGGTGAAGATCTAGACTGCGTGGACATACAGGTTGATTTGTGCCTACCTACACTGTCCGTAATAAAATATAAAATATAGGTTTTTGTTGTTGTTGTTGTTGTTGTTGTTGTTGTTATTGTTGTTGTTGTTGTGTGTGTCGGCTCATCTTGTTATATATGAATTATATATATTCTATATTCAACAAAATATATAAAAGACCATTTAGTTGGGAGCAAATTCTTTCCTTTTAGAGCACACTTTTTTTTGGAAAGGACTGGCGTAGAGGAAAGCGAACAGGAAGTCACAAGTATTGCCTCCCTTAAAATTAATGGAAGCAAATCTTTACCAAGTCATTCCTTCAGTCCAATACAGTTACCTATGCAAACAGTGTAGATCAAGATGAGACAACTTGTAACAAGCCGTCTCATCAGGATCTACACTGTTTGCATTTCTGTCATTGATTTTCTTTACTGAAACCCGTATTTTTAACAATGGACGTGTCCAAATTCAGAGAGGTAACAGTCCATGTCAGAAACTCGGGATGAAAGGGTTAGAAATGATAGTTATAAAATATTTGTGATGCTCATTCTAAGTTGGCGACAGTATTTCATCATCTAAATATGTAACGTCACTTTACTAGCGACTGCTATTATGTATATATGAACAGACTGGTAGTAGCCGGATAAGCGAATCTACACAATAGGATAAACAGAACAGAAGAGAATTTTGTTTATTGTATGAGACTAATGCAATTATCAAAACGTATTTACCCTAAATATTCCTAACCTATTACCGTACTTGTCCGAAAATTGGAAAAAAAAGTCCATTTTACTACACATTGAAGTGTACTACCAGCTCAGGCCTATCGGTCCGAATAGTTAGGGGAAATACGTAGGTTACTTGTTTATATTTCATGCTGTCTGTAAATAAATTGCTTACTTTTAACCTTGCAACAAAACAATTTTACTTACTGTAAGTTACTCAATAGTTGACCTTGTTCATTTACATATAGCTAATCCAAGAGTGTGGAGTCAAAGAGCGTGGCTTGGATTGATGGTTAATGGTATTTCTACAAGAAAAAAGGGAAAATCAACAATAAGCATTAGTAAATCAAAAAATTGAATATGGACAGAACGTTTTTGTGTTTACTACAAAAGAACAGAAACCATAAGGACAGCAGTTCAGACACGCCTCTAGATTATGCGACTGGCTTAAGTTTACCAAAGAACAGCGAATACCAACTTCAGCCTGTACGCCCATGCCTTAGCTGTTTGTTTAAACAACATATACATTTTAGAATGCTTGGTCGTGTCGTTTCAAGTGACACATATCATCGAACATATGTGGTGAACGTCGATTCAGACTATCCTGCGCCTCCAAACAGTCTACAGAATGCAACTGTCAGATTGTTTTGCCTCCATTCTGAATAAAAGTCGAAAAGGTAAAACAAAAACTGCTCCCCTTAAGAGCATTTCATTCCTTTAAGAGGAAGTCACAAAAGTTGTCTATCTTGTAAAATATGGTGGCAAATGTACCAATTGTGACCAGTCCACTTAATCTTTGCCAAAAATCTGTTGGAAAACTGCCCGTACCTCAAATTTCCAAAGGATTCCGTGCAACTACGAATAACTCCGAAGAAAATATTGTGCGGAGTATTGGGACATTTACTACGAAGCAATTTTTTACTGAAAAATGGAAAACAGAGCGGAGAATGCGTAAATCTCTACGATTACCACCACATTTGGAATGAGCTACGCACTTTCGTAACAAGCGGAGTATTGGGATGAAATTTCCGCATGCTTACGCATATTTACCATTCGTATCTTGCGTAAAGGTTCGTAGAAAATGTCCCAATACTCCGCTGGTTTGTAATCATCTCCGCATGACTGCGTAATTGTTCGTAACTAGCTCCGCATGCTTACGCACGCTTACCATTTGTATGTTGCGTAAAGTTTCGTAGAAAATGTCCCAATACTCCGCTGGTTTGTAATCATCTCCGCATGACTGCGTAGTTGTTCGTAACTAGCTCCGCATGCTTACGCAAGCTTACCATTTGTATGGTGCATAAAGTTTCGTAGAAAATGTCCCAATACTCCGCTGGTTTGTAATCATCTCCGCATGACTGCGTAGTTTTTCGTAACTAGCTCCGCATGCTTACGCACATTTACCATCAGTATCTTGCGTAGAGGTTTGTAGAAAATGTCCTAATACTCCGCTTGTTTGTAATCAGCTCCGCATGACTACCTATTTGTCTCCAATGAACATTTGTTTGTGTTGAGGTTTTACGGCCCAGTCAACTTAATAGGGTCATGTAGAGCCTGGTCAGTTTACCCAACCACACTTTTACTGGGCAGCTTAGTCCTCTTAGTGGTTAACCAGTGAGTGTGCACATTCTTTCGCCAGAAACTGAAGCATACCCTTCTTACATGACAGCGGAAGGGAGAGAATGACCATAAAAAGTACTTCATGATCATATCCCTATGAAATAATGTTGCTGACCCAATGGGGGTCAAACCTGTAACCTAATCACAAGTTGGAGGTGCATCCAATGGAGCCACCTAGGCTGGCCTCCAAATGAACATAGCAAGCACCTCCAGGATTTCAAGGTAGGGCAGTAACAAAATTATTATGAAAACTCCATAAAGCATGCTTTTTCTACCACAAAATGAAGTATAACATGTTTATTTTGTATTAAAGCATTTTGTATTTACAAAAAGGTTATTAGTCATTGGAATCTACTTAAAAAGTCATGTACATGTGTGTTTTGTATATCTGTTAACAGTGATGGAAAAAAGATTTTACCACAATTTTACAGCATTTCTTTTGAAGAAAAGCATTATTATCAATGTATTGTGAATGAAAAAATAAAAAGTGCAAGACTTAGAATTCAACTTTTTGATTTGCTTATATTCTATTGAAATACATGTAATCAAAAGAAACCACCAACCTTCTGAAATCAGCAATAACATTTCTAAAGTCATTTAGACTATTCCATTTTACATGTAAAACACAAAAACCAAGTATATGTATTTCTAATCCATAATTTAAATTCACTTATGAACTAGCTTTATAGTTATGTTGCCTCAGAGTAGCTCTATAAATGACTGAACTTTTTGGTTTCAAAGCAATAAAGCAACTACTTTTATGATATCTTAATTGATACCATTTTGTATCCATGGCAACAAAGTCTTCTGTGAATCTGTTATGCATATTAAATTACAAAGGTCTCTAAGCACACTCCAAAAGCTACGAAAGACTACGAACCAAAAATTGGTTAAGTTATATTCTATGTTCTCATTTGATCTAAAAAATTTCTAAGTCCAGTAATCTCCATACATATACGAACTGAAATAAGTTTAAGTCTATATTCTACGAATGATTCCGTACTGAAAACTGCTAAGTCCACAGTTTTACGAAGTACTCCGTTCAGATTGCGGAGATTGCTCCGTTTGTTTGTAGACAGCTACGAATATATTTCTACGTATGTACGGAAATTTGTTCGTAAATACGCAGATTTCCGCAAACCTTCGTAACAAACTACAAGAATATACGCAATCTCCGGACAAAATTACGCAAAAATACGAAAGAATCCACTCATTTACGAAGAGAACTGTTCGTAGTTTTTGTAAATTTGAGGTACGGGTATAATTACTGCCATATCCGAACAGTGAAGATCTCTTTGTTACTTACAGTCTGACAAAATCATCCTTAATGGTTATACTAGGGCCACTGTGCGAGAGTGTGCCTTCAATCTGAGAGTTGCATTCCCTGAAGATATATTCATTCCCCTAAAACTGAAATAAATAGTGATGTGTTTAGAATAACTACGTAGTTTATTCTGTGACCGGATTTACCGAGCCCGTCAGAAAAACATAATATGACCACACCTTTTAAGTGTTTAGTAATACTGTTTCATGGAAGAAAGCTATCAATCTTATTGTTTGATGTCCATGGTAGTATAAATAGGGAAAGATAATGTATGACCATTAGTTTCATGAGATCTTCATGAGAATAAGATGACACACTAGAAAGAGAGAGAGAGAGAGAGAGAGAGAGAGAGAGAGATTGTCTTAAATACGTTTCTTGGAAATCCTAGTATTTTTAAACTATATACGCTTTATACAGTAGAATTTCAATGGCTCAACTCCCGGTGGCTCGTTTACTATGGATGAGTCGAATACATTCTTGAGTCTGCAGGGATTTCCTCCAAATACGATATACGGATAATTTAGGGAGATTTTCTTTTTTTATCCTGCAAATGTATGCTGTGTGCACTCATTAGAATCGCCTCGATGAGGCTTTTCTAATGAGTACACACAATATACGTTTATAATATAGAACACCGAAAAGATATCCCACAATTATCTCCATTATGCCTCCTGGTATGGCACTAATAGTAACCCTCAGTGGCTCGAACTACCGCCGTCTCGAACAAATTTTCATGATCCCAAAGGGGGTCGAGCCATCGAAGTTCGACTGTATGTGCTTTATACGATATGTTTTCTTATATTTATGAAGTGTGCACTGTTTATGCTCTTTTTTGTAATAAAAGGTATTGTAGTACTTCATTGTCGTGTTATAAATGTAAAATAAAGTGTCCGACTGAAAGGAACATGTTTTAGTGATGTAAAAGTGTATGTTTACTATGACATTATCATGAAGAGCACGTAGTACATTCTTTTCGAGTCAACAAGGTAGAACAGTTCAGGAACTTAGAGTGTTGGTGCAAAAGAAACTGATTTGCAATCATCGACATGCAAACAAAGAAAATCTGCTAACACGAAAACATGCCTATATAATTTTGACCCCACTAAAACCCCACTTTTATATAGTAGAAGTGGGGTTTACAGTGGTATACATTATTTTTCTTATTTTTTGCCCAAAAACAAATATTGTGGACATTCGTTAGAAATACCCACAATATATGTTTTGAGCAGAAATGAAAAGTTTCAGAATTTTTATCTGAAAACTTTCATTAGCTCGCCTGTAGGAAGGACAGGGAGAGCTATTGTAGTCACCCCGGCAGTCCAAGTGCGCGTGCGCGTTTGCGTTTGCGTTCCCGTCATACTGTGTTAAAGTTTTTCAAATGCTTAAAGTTCAACAGTCACTTATCACAGTCCATTCATATTTGGAATATAGGTGCTTGGGAGGGTGGGGCTACGGGTCAAAATCTATGACATCTTTGTTAAATGCTCTATTGCTGTGTTAAAGTTTTTGTATATGCTTATATCTTAGTAGTCATTTGTCAATAAGCATTCATATTCGGAACATGGGTGCCTGGGAGGATCGTCTAAGTGCCCATAGGTATCGACCCTTGGGTTCATGCAATGATGTTGGGCTAGGGTTCAAAATCTAGGACACCATTGTAAAATCCTCTTTTGCTGTGTTTACGTTTTTCATATGCTTATATCTTAGTAGTCAGTCGTCAATAAGCATTCATATTCGGAACATGGGTGCCTGGAAGGGTCGTCTAAGTGTCTATGGGTATCGACCCCTGGGTTCATACCCTGGGGTGGGGCTAGGTTTCTAAATCCAGGACACCTCTTGTAAAGTGCTAAGTGCATTTCTGTTATGCTAGCATTGTAAACACATCCTAGGTAAAACGTCAGTCAACCTTGTGACATTGCTTTTAGTGTCATTTGGTGAGGGTCATAATAACTTACATATCACAGTCCGATAACCTTTATTTCATGGTCCAGTGATTTTGCCTTATATCTCTAAGACTATTTGATGGAGAACTGTCATACCTTGGATATTAGTTTCATTTGACACAAAGAGTGACCTTAAAATATAATTTGGTCAGTATGACCTATATTTCATGGTCCGGTGATATTCTTCATATCTTGAAGACTATTTGATAGAGAAATGTCATACCTTGGATTTTAGTTTCATGTGACACTAAGAGTGACCACAAAATATATGTAGGTCAATTTGACCTATATTTCATGTTCCAGTGATTATGCCTTATATCCCATAGACTATTTGGAGGAGAAACGTCATATCTTGGATATTAGTTCCATGTGACACGAAGAGTAACTTCAAAATATAATTAGGTCAGTGTGACCTATATTTCATGTTTCAGTGATTATGCCTCATATCTCGAAGACTGTGATAAAGAAATGTCATACCTTGGATATTAGTTCCATGTGACACGAAGAGTGACCTCAATATATATATTGGTTATTGTGACCCATAATTTATAGTCCAGTGATTACCCTTTATATCTCGATGACTTTTTGATGGAGAAATGTCATACCTTGAATATTAGTTCCATGTGAGACGCAGAGTGACCTCAAAATATAATTAGATCATTGTGACCTATATTTAATGGTCCAGTGATTATGCCTCGTATCTCAAATACTATATGATAGAGAAATGTCATACCTTAGATATTATTTACTTGTAACACTAAGAGTGACCTCAAAGTACATGTAGGTCAATTTGACCTATATTTCATTGTCCAGTGATTGTGTCTTATATCTCAATGTCTGTTTGATGGAGAAATGTCATACCTTGAATATTAGTTCCATGTGACACAAAGAGTGACCTCAGAATATAATTAGGTCAGTGTGATCTATATTTCATGGTCCAGTGAATATGCCTCATATTTCGAAGACTATTTGATAGAGAAATGTCATGCCTTGGATATTAGTTTCATGTGACATGGATTGTTACCTCAAAGTATATGTAGGTCAATTTGACTTATATTTCCTGGTTCAGTGATTATGCCTAATATCTAAACGGCTATTTGATAGAGAAATGTAATACCTTGGATATTAGTTCAATGTGACACGAAGAGTGACCTCAATATATATGTAGGTTATTGTGACCCATATTTCATGGTCCAGTGATTACCTTATATCTTGATGACTTTTGGTGGAGAAATGTCATTCCTTGGATATTAGTTCCATGTGACTCAAAGAGTGACCTCAATATATAATTAGGTCATTGTGACCTATATTTCATGGTCCACTGATTACGTCTGATATCTCAAACACTATTTGATAGACAAATGTCATACCTTGGATATTAGTTTCATGTGACACTAAGAGTGACCTCAAAGTATATGTAGGTTAGTTTGATCTATATTTCATTGTCCAGTGATTATGCCTTATATCTTGAAGACTATTTGATAGAGAAATATCAAACTTTGGATATTAGTTCTATGTACAAGAAGAGTGACCTCAAAATATATCTAGGTTAATTTGACCTACATTTCCTGGTCCAGTGATTATGCCTTATATCTAAATGACTATTTGATAGAGAAATGCAATAAACGTCAAAAAGATTGCCTTTGGAAACAAAGAACACACTACAGATTAGAAAATGGGAGTCGCGGTTTTATTGAGACGCTTCGTTAGCAGTAATGAAGTTTGCAACACTGCTTACGCCCTCTAGCGTATACATGAGCAGAACTCAATTTTCAAATATACCACAATAGGCCCAATGATCCGAAAGGAAATGAAATATAATCTGCACTATAATACCTGGGATATTAGTTCCATGTGACACGAAGAGTGACCTCAATATATATGTAGGTTATTGTGACCCATATTTCATAATCCAGTGATTACCCTTATATTTTGATGACTTTTTGGTGGAGAAATGTCATTCCTTGGATATTAGCTCCATGTGACACAAAGAGTGACCTCAAAATATAATAAGGTCATTGTGACCTATATATCAGGGTCTACTGATTATGACTGATATCTCAAAGACTATTTAATAGAGAAACGTCATACCTTGAATATTAGTTTCATGTGACACTAAGAATGACCTCAAAGTATATGTAGGTCAATATGACCTATATTTCATTGTCCAGTGAGTATGCCTTATATCTTGAAGACTATTTGATAGAGAAATGTCAAACATTGGACATTAGTTCCATATGATATGAAGAGTGACCTCAACATATATCTAGGTCAGTGTGACCTATCTTTCATGCAGAATCGATTATGCTATATAACTCGAAGACTATTTGATAAAGAAATGTCATACCTTGGATATAAGTTCTATGTGACTCAAAATATATGCATGTAAGCGTGACCTATATTACATGGTTCAGTGATTTTTCCTTATATTTTGAAGTTTACTTGATGGAGAAATATCATATCATGACTATTAGTTCCATATGACTCTAATCTAAAAATATTATGAGGTCATTGTAACCTACATTTCGCAGTCCAGTGATTTTACCTTATATCTCAAAGACTATTTGATAGAGAAATGTCATATCTGGATTTTAACTTCCATGTGACCAGTTGATTGACATAAAATTATATCTAGGTCAGAATGACTCAGTGTGACCTATATTTCAGCGTTCAGTGATTTTGCCTACTAACTGGAAGACTACTTGACGGAGAAATTTCATACTAGGAATTTTAGTTCCATGTGATGCGATGCTGAACCTCAAAATATATCTAAGTCAGTGTTCCATGTAACAAATAGATTTGCATTAAAAATTTATAAAGGGATGTGTGATTTATATTCAACTCACATAACTTATTATATTTGGAATAGAATGATGGTACAAATACATCTTTTGACGTGAATGTGAAATCATAGGTAGACAAGGCGCAAACAGGCGAGCTATGCTATCATACGACAACTCTTGTTTTATTGGTGGTAACAGTTTCAGTATATTTGAATAGACATGTTTTCGTAAAGAACAGGGAAGATGGAAATTTAGACCAGTTTTACTCGCCGGAAACTTCATCCTTAGCTCCAGATATTCGCACAAGAATACAATAAAAGCGAACGTAAAAAAAAAAAACAGAATCAGAAAGCAAAGTGGGCAGCCACTGAATAAACTGGCCAAATGCTAGCACAAAAATAACATGTCACATGGAAAAAAAATGCAAAAAGTAACATCACGAAAACACGCCTATATAATGTTGACCCCCTTAAACCCCACTTTTATATAGTAAAACTGGGGTTTACAGGGGTATAGATTATTATACTTATTTCTGCTCAAAACATAGATTGTGGGTACTCGTTAGAACCTCCTCGGCAAGGCGGTTCTAACGAGTACCCACAGTCTATATTTTTGAGCAGAAATTTGAAAAATATCAGAATTTTTATTTGAAAATTTTCATTTTCTTGATGTAAAATTTTCAGTATATTTGAATAGGCTTTTTTTCGTAATGAAGTGGGAACTAAACCAGTTTTACTCGCGCGAAACCTCGCCTTCAATTCTGATGCAGCGCCATAATTATAAATGTGCGTTCGATCTGCGAAAATCTGCTAATCAGTAAACAATCACAGTAAAACGCATACACTAAGAAACATAAGTTTACATAACGAGAATACTCCTATTCAAATATGTTGAAAATTTCACAACCAAAAACTGAAAGTTTTCAGAAAAAAAATCTGATATTTTTCATATTTCTGCTCAAAGTATAGATTGTGGGTACTCGTTAGAACCACCTCGCCGTGGCGGTTCTAACGAATACCCACAATCTATGTTTTTGAACAGAAATAAGGAAAATAATGTATGCCCCCATAAACCCCAGTTTTACTATATAAAAGAGGGGTTTAAGGGGGTCAAAATCATATTGGTATGTTTACGTGATGGCACGATGAGACACTATACAAAATTATTTCCAGCAACTTTGATTGATTGTATCAAAATTGTATTTGAATTTAATTGCATATATTCCAAACACTAGGTAACCGTCTAAGATAAGAGCGTTCTTTGTTTAGGTCCCTCTCTGGGCACGGCGAACAGTAAAGAGTCAGATTCACGGTGTCATTGCCTATTATTTTCAGCGTCAAACTAAAAAACACATGTCTGTTTCTTACGTTATTAAAATGGTATCCATTTCCCTTCTAAAGAATAAACCGACGGTTATTGAAAGCATTACGAAAACATGCCTATGTAATTTTGACCCCCTTAAACCCCACTTTTATAGAGTAAAACTGGGGTTTACAGGGGTATACATTATTTTTCTTGTTTCTGCTCAAAAACATAGATTGTAGGTACTCGTTAGAACCGCCTCGCCGAGGCGGTTCTAACGAGTACCCATAATCTATGTTTTAAGCAGATATATGAAAAATATCAGAGTTTTTACCTAAAAATGTTCAGTTTTTGGAGGTGAAATTTTCTATATATTTGAATGGGCATTTTTTGCTATATTATCCTACAGCATATGAGCAGCAACGTCAGAAAACGTACTTCCAGAAATGTGCGCCCAGCGAAGCCTATTCAAATATACTGAAAATTTTACCACCAAAAAATGAAAATTTTCAGATAAAATTTTTTAATATTCTTCATATTTCTGCTCTAAACATAGATTGTGGGTATGCGTTAGAAACACCTCGCCAAGGTGGTTCTAAGAGTACCCACAATCTATGTTTTTAGAAGAAATAAGAAAACATAGTGTATACCCCTGTAAACTTCAGTTTTACTATATAAAAGTGCGGTTTAAGGGAGTCAAAATTATATACTTAATTAGGCGTATTTCCGTGATGGATTCAAATAGCCCGCGCCTTTGTATAGTCGGATCAAAGTCTTTACTGTGTGCCAAGAAGGCAAAGTTTCTTCATGCGGAGAACGAAGCCTGAATACAAATGTAGACCCCCTCCCCCTCACCCACCCCCACCCCTTACCCCCAAAGTTTGTTGTTGTTGTTTTTTTTTGTTGTTTTTTTTTTTTTTTTTTTGTTGTTGTTGTTGTTGTTTTTACTGACCGCTCCAAGGCGGTTCCTCTGTTGCAGTTCTTTTTTGTTCGTGCTTCAGTTGTTCCATATGTGACGTTTGTTTTGTCTTCATTTGTTCCTCAATTCGCACCGCTTATTTTGGTACCCCGGTAGGCTGTCTGCTTCTTGATTGTAATATTCCCTTGTATCTTCACTTAAACTGTAGGTATATAGTCTCGATGTAAATCACCAAAATACGCGGAAATTACACTAATTTAAAAGAAAGTCGACAGGCAAGTGTAATATTAAATTACTGGTATTTAAAATGTTTTTATTCATGTGTGATTCTAAATTTTGATGCATTTTTCATGGATTGATATCTTGAGCTGTTGGAGTAAAACTGTTTTGGTTTCTATATATATTGAAATTTCATTTAAAACACTTTATTTCAAAACACAATGTTATTGAAAGACCCGCGAGCAAACCTCTTAAGCGGACTATGAAACCCTAGACCAGCCTGTGCATTAATTCAGTCCGATCTGGGCCTTCGTTGTCCGTTCACAGATTTCATAGATTATACATGTAGCTACAGATAAGGCTTTTTTTTAACTCAAAATATGGATACTTTTTTTCTTATTTCTCCAGGAGAAAATAATCGGAGATGAGTACCCGCAACATACGTTTTCTTTGCGTAATAAGAAAAATATGTATCCGACTACCCAGAGTTGAAGCTATAATAAAAGCTGTAGAAAATTTTGACAATCACTGGGAATTTAAAATAATTCCTGACTCTAGAATCCGACATATTATTTCTAAAGGACCGACATACCGATTTCCTTCTAGCATTTATTTCAATAAATGTAGGGAAGAAATCGCTGCTGCCTTAAATGAATTCAATAACCGATGGTGTAAGTGAGCGTATGTTGAACATGCAGCCCTTAAAATGGAAACTGAGCATTTTGAGAATAGTTTATAAATGTATTTCTTTCTATTGTCAAAATGCTAATTTATTACTTCCTAAACCAAAGACGTCTTTACGTCACCTTAAACTAGGTATTCAACCATTTCATATGAATAAACGTAAAAAAAGATTGCCTTTGGAAACAAAGAACACACTACAGATTAGAAAATGGGAGTCTCGGTTTTATTGAGACGCTTCATAAGCAGTAATGAAGTTTGCGACACTGCATACATCCAAAGGAAATGAAATATAATGAAGTATGTTTTGGCTCCGGAAGACAAACAAGGCAGCAAACAATGTCGTAATTGTTTGACGGCTCCATTATATTAATACTCTTAAGCAAGAACTTGGTGGTACAAAGGTCTATGAACTATAACCCTTAACTGAAGACAGGTATGTGGTTAAATATCATACCTACCATTCAGCCACCGAGTTTGCTGTAAGTGTTAAAGAAGGCCAAGATTAGCTTCCTACATTATATTGGGTGCCTAAACTTCACAAAAGACCATACAAAGCACTATTATTGCAAATTCAAGCTATTGTACTACTGCTTAGCTTTCTAAATTGTTGACTGCTTGTTTTACTGCCATCAGAAAGTATGTGATTAAACATTGCGACAAGGTCTATGAAAGATCAGGTAAGAATCTGTTTTGGTCCATTAAAAAATCGATGAAGTGTTAAAAATCGATGAAGTTTTTGATAAACTAAACTCCAGAAATTTTCGTGCATCAAATCTGTCTACGTATGCTTTTTCCACGCTTTACACTACACTATCTTATAATCTTATAAAGAAAACCTTAATGATTTAATTGAATGGACATTTCATAGGGAAGGTTCCCTCTATCTTGCTTGTAACGGAAAAAATGCTTTTTTTTCACTTCCGAAAAGCATAGAAATAATACTTAACTTTATGGTCATGTCAGAAAGGGTGTGAAGCTCTCACCTTTCTTTTTAACAATATTTATATAAGATTTGGTACTTAGCTATGTGGAATTCCGATGAGTACTATTTGCGCACCGCTTGTAGCTGATTTGTTCTTATTCTGTCATGAAAGAGACTTCATGATGTCTCTTTCTGAAGAAAAGCAATCTGACTTAATAAAGCTTTCAGCTCGATGTCTAGATATTGGACGATTTATTAAATATTGACAACAACTACTTCGATGGTTTGTTCAGAGCTTCAATTAAATAAAGCAAATTCTTTTGAAACTGAAGCCCCGTTTTTGAATTTGCATTTGTCTATTCTAGATTGGTTTATTTCATGCATAATTTATGATTTTGATTTTGAGAGTGTAAAGTTAACTTACTTAGAAGGGGATGTTTCTCGTTGAGCATCCTGTGGTGTTTAAAAATCGCAATAATTCGGTTCGCCAGAGTATCTAGTCATGATACTGACTTCAATAATCGAAATGAATTATTAACTGCTAAACTTCTAAATCAGGAGATTCGTTACCATAAACTCCGCAAAGCCTTTTCTAAATTTGATAGACGTCATTTCGATTTAGTTTCAGAATTCGGTGTAGGACTTTATTCTTTACTACAACAAGACCTATCGGAACCTGAATTTTACGGTGACTTTGTATATAAATTCAGAAAAAATGTATGCTTGTAATGATTATAGCGCTCAAGTTCATAAAATTATTCTTCTATATATAAAGATTGGGTGCAACATAAATGTTACACGACAGACTGCATGCACGGCAGTTAACGGTTAACAATTGTGTTCCCTCTTTGGATCACACAGGCGGGTCGGCCTCATCTATGACAGCTCCAGCCTAAAGACTTTTAAAAAAGTCGCTTGGTGCCTGATGCTCTGTCTCTGGTCGGGTCCACCGGAGTCCAACTGTTGTTTTTCTTTTGCTTTAGCATTTCAGTTATTTCTTGCTGTCAAGGCCTCAGCGTTGTTTCATGTCTGTATTCGTTTAATTTCTATGTTCTCGGAGATGTTGCACTGAGATGTTAGAAACTCTTAACACGGACTAAACAATGTCTTGTGTATACCGCGGCAGAACTAAGGACGAGGGTTGTGGCCATGTAAAATCCATTTAAGCACCCCTACCCCGCTTTCCCCTCTCCCACACCCCCACCCCACCCCACCAGAAGAATGTTTTACTGACCGTTCCAAGGCGGCGCTTCTGCTGTGGTTTACTAGTTATGTTGTGATGCTAACATTTTAGTCACCTTCAACAGCTGCCCATTTTGCTTTCTGTTTTACTAGTTGTGATTAAGAGTGGCATCGGGACCCAGGGTGAAGTTGGCTAGCTGTAAAAGTGCTTAACCCCCACCCCCCTCCACCCCTACCCTCAACCCCTGTGGTTTATTCTACTGACCGTTCTAAGGCGGTGGTCCCGGTGTTAGTCTTACTCTTTGTTGCTTTGTGGTTTATTCTAAGAGGCAATTTGTTTTATATCTTACCTTGTGTTATTTTGTTCTTGTATTTTTCAGTCCTTTTAGCATTGCGATTACCTCGCTTGGGGAAGAGAGAGCTAATCTTAATGCTTTTCGTACGTTTATTCGATTTGCGCTTGTTTGGTTTTGTCTGTTTCCTCTTCCTCTTCGTGTCTGGGAGTTTGTGATTGTGGCACTCCCTGGACTTTTCTGTTACCTTCTTTTTCACTATTTCTGACATTGTTTGTCTTTGCATGTATGGCCTGGTGAATGTTTTAGTTTGGATGCCCGTTTGGTCAATTTTTAGGAAAGAAACTGTCCTTTTGGCTTTCTGCTTACAGTGTTTTGGTTGTGGTGCCGTTGCTTTAAGTACGTCTTTCTTTCCCTTCGGTATCTTGGACGGAAGGTGTTAGGTAGTTGTATCGATTCCTGGTCATTTTTTTGCCTTTCTTTCTATTTGATTTTGATATTGTAATTTTCAGTTTTGGGATGGCGATGTCTCTCGTGCTCGTGGCGATGTCCCACCTTTGCCCGAACCTGAATTTATGGTGACTTAATATATAAATGCAGAAAGATTGTTGCCAAAACTGAGTATTTGGTACAATTTAAAAAGATTGTCACTTACTACAAAAAAGATAGATTACAACAAGGATATTCTGCGGCAAACTGCATGCATGGTTATTAACCCAATTATGGTTGATATTTCTGCTTCCCTCTTTAATTGCACGATGGTGGTTTGGTCCTCAGACTAAATGACGGCTCCCTCCTCAATATGTTTCGGATGGGCGTCCCTGACTATGTCTGTACCTTGCCACATCGTGGTCCTGTTTGTGTTTTTCTTGAGTGCTGGAATCAGATTGCATTGAACCCTTTGCTTTGTTTCAGCACAATGCTTTTTATTATATACCTATGTTTCACTTCAATGTTTCACAGATATAGTAGAGGAACCCTATGCGTACCGAACATATATTTGTAATTTTAAACTGAATCAGAATTAAGGGTGAGGTTTTGCGCGAGTTAAACTGGTTTAAGCCCCCAGTAGTTTTCCTACTGACAGTTCCAGGGTGGTTCCTCTGTGGCGGCTCTTCTTTGTGCGTCTGTCGTTTCATATATGGCGTTTGTTTTGTACTTATTTCTTCCTCGTTTCGCCTTCTCTCGGTGCCTCTGGAAGCCATTGCTTCGTGACTTTGGCATGTCCTGAGTTTCTTCACTTGTATTTTCGCTAGTTGATCTGGATGTTTGCTGTCTGCATATACCCCGAAGACAGATTTCTCGTGGCGCTGCGCATTGGCGCTGTTGATTGTTGTCTACGCCATGGGCGTAAACATTCCTAGTGTTTATCATTGCTCTTTATAGCACTTTATGATCGGTCATGGCCTGGTCCAACACTATTTCCCATGGCTATAGCTAAGCGTACACCAAGCTTTTTTTATGAACGCTAATGCTTGTGTTTTATTGAAATAGGAACGGGTGCTCTCGTGGCGCTGTTAATTGTGTTTATAGAAATAAGAACAAAGTTTCTTTTCGTTTCTAAAAGGATTTTAATCTCACCAGGATATAAAACATTGTACTACATCATTAATCACACACAGAATACTACGTGTACGCTCGTATATGCGTCAGACATAAAGACAGTTTGCTGGCTATTGAGATTGGCGTTTTGTTGATTATTTGCAGGATAATTAGACACGAAATTTTCCAAATTTGCGTGTGTTATGTTATTCCCTTGTACATAAATAGCTGTTTACTTTTAATATTAAATATATATCGCAAACTTTTTCAAGCGTTACGATATAAGAGACAGTTTATAAGTGATATTTCAATACTTCCAAAACTAATATTCTTATTCTAACATATAAATGAAGCCGGACATGTCATTACGAAAACACGCCTATTCAAATATTTAGAAAAGTTTACCTACAAAAACTGAAATTTTTCAGATTAAAAAAATTCTGCTAGTTTTTCATATTTCTGCTCAAAACACAAATCTATGTTCCTGAGCAAAAATAAGAAAAATAATTTATACCCCTGTAAACCCCAGTTTTACTACATAAAAAGGGGTTTAAGGGGGTCAAAATTATATAGGCGTGTTTTCGTGATGGCACCCAGCGAAGATTCAGATCAGCTTGCACATTCAAGGATGCAAAGTTTTCATGCGAACCGGAGGCTGATCAGACTGTACAGATGTGCTGACTGATTTTAATCTTCCTTGGGTGAACATGTCAGAAGGTACGTTTCTCACATTGTGGATTGATTAAATATGTTCAACACATAAGCAAGCATACTAGCCAAAATGCTTCTGTCCTTGTCGTTCCTGGCCAAACGTACCCGCCAGTTGGCCAGTGATTCAGGGAACAGGTAGCGGACCAACGTCCACTTAGCAAAATCGTATATTCGATTTTCTTTTTCTTGAGAAAAAGAAAACAAGTATTATTGCAAATTAAGTCCTAACTATCGTATAATCTACATGTAACACAACCACACATAATGCGCAATACACAAAAAAGGCCTCATGCTACTTGTGGACAACGTAGCTCCATATCAGTGCATCTGTGCAGTCTAATCTGGGCATTTCTGTTCGTCGAGATATACTACAGTATCCATTTGATTCTGTAAGCGGACAACGAAGGCCTAGATGAGCCTGCGCTTATGCGCAGGCTGATCAGGGTCTGCGTTGTCTACAAATGACATAAGGGCCCTTTTCTTGTTTTTCGCATCACATGGTCTGATATTAGCAATAGACAGAAAATTCAGTCAACGATGCTTTAGTTGAAAGCATGATTTTGTGAGCTTGTTTTTTCATTACGAAAACATGCCTATTCAAATATACTGAAAAATTTACCACCAAAAATGAAAAGGGGGGTGTCCATAAGGCCCTTTTCCTGCCCCGTAACAAAAGTCTTCATTTTTTTGCTGCTACGTTACCCATAATGTCCCATTTACTAAAACCCTATTGGTTTTGCAACGTAAGCCCTAGTTTTGGAGTAACATGATGATGAAACTGGATGGGGTAATTCATTATGAACCTGAGGTACCATATTTTAAACACTATTTTTCTTTTGAAATATATCACATCCCATTATACCTTCCTCTATTTGTTAGAAAAATGCCTTAGGTAATATCCTATCTCACTAACTCAACTTTAAAGAAAACTGTTGCATCTGCAGCATCTCTTTTATGAAAATCTTCAATTTTTGTTAATTATGCATCCTGGAATTCAATAAAATCTAGCCTTTCTCCGGAATTAAAAGAAGAATTATTTCGAAACTTACCTGAATACAACATTGGGATAAGGCAAAGAAGATTTTCATAAAAGAGATGCTGCAGATAGAAGTTTTATCTTTACAGGGAGGTTAATGAGATAGGATATTACCTATGACATTTGTCTACCAAACAAAAAAGAATGTATAACTAGATGTGATACATTTTAAAAAAAAAGAAACAGTGTTTAAAAGACGGTACCTAAGGTTCATACTGAATTACCCCACCCACTTTCATAATTATGTTACTCCAAAACTAAGGCTAAGAGAGCTAATCTTAGTGCTTTTCGTACGTTTGTTCGGTTTGTGCTTGTTTAAATTTGTCGGTTTCCTCTTCCTCTTGGGGTCTGGAAAGGGCTGCGGTTTGTGATTGTGGCACTCCCTGGACTTTTCTCTTTACCTTTTTTACGTTGCAAAATCAATACTGTTTTAGTAAATGGGACATTATAAGTAATGTAACAGCGAAAAATGAAGACTTTTGTTACGGGGCAGTAAAAGAGCCTTATGGACCCCTCCCCACCACCCACCCCCCTAACCGTTTTCAGACAAAAAAATCTGATATTTTTTTCGTATTTCTGCTCAATACATAGATGGAAGATACTCGTTAGAACCGCCTCGTCGAGGCGGTTCTAACGAGTACCTACAATCTATGTTTTGAGCAGAAATAAAAAAAATAATGTATACCCCTGTAAACCACAGTTTCACTATATAAAAGGAGGGGGGGGGGTCAACATTATATAGGCATGTTTTCGTGATGGAGACGATGATTCCGTGCCGGTATAAGCCGGTTACAATCACTTTACCGGGAATGGTCTAATGTAAGCAAATGACATTGCCTATCACAGTCAAAACGGCTCAGTCTATTCATGATTTTGGTTGAAAAGTGTTCTGTTACGTTAGCTATCTCACTGGAAGTATATTCGAAATGAATGACCGCGCCTGGTAGACGTAGTCGGCTGTATATGCATTTGTCATGGGTGTGTTCGACATTCTTCATCGTTGACCTTGACCTTATAGCTTAACCCAATTACACAAATAAAATTTTCATCCTAATAGATTGGACAGTGTAATTTCTGATCCATCACGAAAGCATACCTATATAATTTTGAACCCCGTAAACCCCACTTTTATATGGTAAAACTGGGGTTTACAGGGGTATGCATTATTTTTCATATTTCAGCTAATAAACATAGATTGTGGGTACTCGTTAGAACCGCCTCTAACGAGTACCCACAATCTATGTTTTGAGCAGAAATATGAAAAATATCAGAATTTTTATCTGAAAACTTTCCGTTTTTGGTGGTGAAATTTTCAATATATTTAAATAGGCGTGTTTTCGTAATGTATGGGATGTCTGTTATATTCACTTTTTGTTACTTCATGTACATAGTGTTGATCCTGGTCAAGTGATTAAGGTCCTTTTTTCAGCACCTGTCGCAGAACTCGAATTCATGACCACTGGATTCCGAATCAAACATTAGAACTATCCCGTGCACAAGTAAACGTAATGATAAACAAGTAGGAACGCAGTAAAGAATAGCGAGAAGGAGCTGGAGGGACATATTGCATTCAGCTCGTTCGTCCGTTCGATCGTCCTTTCGGTTAACACGCTTTGCTTAGAGCTATAGGATCTTATAATCTAGAGGCCTAAGCCTGCCCAGGATATGTATTAGTAGGTTAATTAATAGGCCTGACATGACCTAAAAGTGTTGAATGGACCCAAAAATTAAAAAGAAAGAATGAGAAAAATAAGACTGCACGAGAGGAACCAAGATTCTTGGAAAGGTAAAAGAATACACATCCAAGAGAGGTGACTCTTGAAGTAAACAATTATCCTCTCAAAATCCGACATTATATCATTTGCATAACCAAACGAACAGTAGTAAAGAAAGAAGAAAAAAGATGGTTAGCAAGAACTCTCAAAATTCTTTTATACGTTCGTCTAGCAAGACGCATAAGATTAGTATCAGTCAGGCAGGTTTTACTCAATTTCAAAGAGTGTTTGTTAACCCTTGCCTTGCTGTATAAATTAATATGCCACGCCTACTTCTAATTTCCAGCCAATCAGATTACTTGATCCGGGTTTCTGATAGAAATTTACATATTTTATGACAAACAGTGCAGATCCAGATCAGTTGGCTTCTGAAGAAGCCAACTGAGCTGGATCTTCACTGTTTGCTAAGACAGGGCATGTCATGTTCAGCAAGAGAAGGGTTAAAAGGTGAAAAAGGCAGTTATAACCTAAATTCCGATTTATAAAAAAAAGTGCATCCAGGATAGGTGCATAATTAAACTCATCCCGATCAAGAGGAAATAAGTTTAGTATACCGCCTAATAGAAAATTTGAATACATTTAATCCCAAATGCTTGGCGGTATTATGAGATGAGTATAAAGTAATAACAAACTAAACATTTGTCCAAAAGTGCGTTTCTATTACAAAAATATCAGAATCTATAGAAGCGACATAAAACAAGCACAAGTTTATGCGTAGTCTTGTCCGGCAATGTACAGTTTGAAAACACCGCACAACATAACTGTTGTTCACCATGCGTATGGGAGGACTGTGTTCGATACCAGTAAATTGCCTCTGCACATAGCTTAGTTCTTTTTGCAGTAGGTTCTCTCTACGCAAGCAGTGTGGTCTGTAAATTAAGTGTGCTTAGTCTGAAGCCGGTGTGTTTCCATTAAGGACCTGAAAATTGTAACTTTCTTTTAAAAAATCGAAACTTACGTCTGCAAAACACGACAGAACAGTGTGACTTTATTTGAGCCGCGTCGCAAGAAAAAAGGCTCTTCGAACTTTCCGTGGAATCAATCTTTCATGCCTGGTCCCTTATCAAGGCCACATGTCTAGTCCTTTGGCTGAAGTTTACCCGTCGCCTAGTACCGCTGACATGAGCGAACAGCATAGGTTCTGGAGAGACTGTGCGGATTCGCAGGCTCACCTAACTTTTTACGTTCGCATTACGAAAACACGCCTATTCAAATATACTGAAAAGTTAATCACCGAAAAATCGAAAATTTTCAGACAAAAAATTCAAATGTTTTTCATATTTCTGCTCAAAACATAGACTGTGGGAACTATGTGGTACCCACAATCTATGTTTTGAGCAGAAATAAGTAAAATAATGTATACCCCTGTAAACCCCAGTTTTACTATATAAAAGTGGGGTTTAAGGGGGTTAAAATTATATAGGCGTGTTTTCGTGATGGCATATGCAATTACGACTCTTTTTCCCATGATGCAGCTCATTTTACAAACTTAATGTGTTCATATAGTATGGTATATTTTGTTCTAATTCCGAATTACACCAAAATATGTGAACGATTTATGCACCTGAAAAGCACTTTTACAGAATGATATATGAAAAGCGGGGGTATTTTATGACTACTTTGTACTTCTACTCCGTAGCTATTTTCAGTTTTGTAAGTATGTTCACTGCTCTCAAGGGTCACACCTTTTACAATCTATTATCTTAAACTTGTTATCACCTAGACTTTCTTTTAGAATCTATTTATTTATAGCATTGCTTGTGATGTATTGTTTGATGTTTTCATACCCTTACATGTCTGTATGTAAATAATTGTATATCAAGTTCTTATTTTGATAAGACTGTTATACAAGGAAGGCATCTTAGTTAAGGGGTTGCCGCATGTATAGTTAAAAGAGACCATCTGAAAGCATTTTACCTCAGTATTCGGACAGCGTTCCTGAGTAAACAGTGTGGACTCAGATCAGGCGCCGCATACTGCATACATCAATCGTGACTTTTACAATCTATTTAACTTCACTACAGCTAGCGTTAGTGCTGTGTGTAAAACGTCTCCCCGTACTTCACTATAGTGTAGTTTATATTAGCTGGTCCTTTGTGATCATTGAGTCCATTCTGGAATTTTTGGAGCATTATGTGAGGGTCATTAATGAGGCCTAAATGGCCGAAACTAGCTGGTCGGGCCAAAGAAATTTAACACTTAAGCTGTGTTCAATTTTATGAGTGTTCACTGCTCTCATGGGTGATTCCTTCTATATTTTATTTATTTTACATTACCTCGTGGACTTGTTAAAATTCAGAATAAGCATAAGTTAAGGTCTTTTTGAATATTTAGGGTAACATCACGAAAATATACCTGTATAACTTTGACTACCTTAAGCCCCCCTTTTATATAGTAAAATTGGGGATTATATGGGTGTACATTATTTTTCTCATTTCTGCTCAAAAGCATAGATTGTGGGTAATCGTTAGAACCCGGTTCTAACGAGTACCCACAATCTATGTTTTGAGCTGAAAAGTAACAAATATCAGAACTTTTATCTGAAACCTTTCCGTTTTTGGTGGTGAAATTTGGATAGGCGTGTTTTCGTAATGAAGCATCATAAGGAGTTATGGTCTGTTCGAATATTTAGAGTAAATACGGGATGGGAATAGATGTACGTAAATGGTCGGCGTCATGTGGGGATGGCGGTGAGAGGTGGGGGGGGGGGAGCCTTTATAGTATACATTACGAAAACACGCTTATTCAAATATATTGAAAATTTTACAACCAAAAAAGGAAAATTTTCAGATATAAAATTCTGATATTTTTCATACATCTGCTCAAAACATAGATTTTTGGTACTCGTGAGAACCGCCTCGTCGAGGCGGTTCTAACGAGTACCTGCAATCTATGTTTTAAGCAAAATAAGAAAAATAATGTATACCCCTGTAAACCCCAGTTTTACTATATAAAAGTGGGGTTTAAGGGGGTCAAATTTATATAGGCGTGTTTCGTGATGTATGCAAACACTATCCGCGCTAGAACCTAAGTTATCCGCTTGGAAACTGTTTGCTCTTGTAACTGGTAGGTAAAGGGGATTTCAGCCATAGATCAATACATTTATGAGCGAATTATTTCCTTTTAGAGTAGCTCCTTTTTCAGAAGCGTGGCCACATAATTTTACCAGTTATCTCATTGGAGTTGTGTCCATTTCTCTTTAACCTATAGCATAGCATTTTTGGTTAGTTAATAAATCCCATATCATAGGCGTTTTTTCTTTTTATTTATTTCACAAAGATATAAGGTCGTCGTTCCATTCAAATCAATTTCAAAGGAAAACACATGAAAGAAATATTTGTTTCTGTAAGAAAGAAAAATGTTTGTCCGCTGCTACACATGTATTAACGGTCAGAAGGTAAAAAGCGAACAGACAGGCTGGCTGCTTTCAACATCTAATACTAAATACTTGGAGCCAACATAACAAGTTTGCCCAAAAATGGGTATACCCTACACGGATACCCATCTCTGCCTTCCACCCCATCCCCTACTTAAGTAAATCTTATCATATTGTGTTAACTCCTTATCTTTATGTTCATTTCTTTTCATAACATAACATACATGTATAAGGTTCAGCTGAATTAGAAGTCACACACGGAGGCAGACATATTCCAAATAGTAATACAGAGCTGACTTGCATGCTACTATCTGGGCACTTTGAACGGGCCCCCGTAGCCTAGTGGATAAGAGAGTTGACTCTTAATCCATTAGGTTTCTCACCGCTGTGGTTCGAGCCTCGCTCGGGTCACATGTGGGAAAGCCAAGTTCTGCTTACGGATGGTCAGGTGGTTTTTCCCCGGGTTCTCCGGTTTTCGCCCACCTTTGATGAACGACCGGCTCGATATAAGTAAAATATTCTTGAAAGGGCCGTAAAACCCAAATCAAAAAAAAAAAAAAAAAAAAAAAAAAAAAAATCTGGGCACTTTGAGGGCATTGTGGGTCAGACGCTAGTGCACCAGATGGGGAGATACCAACTCAGCCGAATTTATAATTCTCCATGGCGACAAAGGGCACTTCCCAGTACGGATTTGCATACCACCTTATTACAGTATTAAGCTGGTCTAATGCTAAGAACAAAGCTTCCTTCATATCATAATAAAACATACAAAAGCCCCCATACCTATACAATTGTTCACAAGGTTATTTATAACATTAATGCCTAAATCCAAAAGGAGGATTAATTCCGTCAAGCCGAAACGGTTTTCTAGACATTTTGATCGCAAGGTTTTTAATGATAAAACTTTATGTTCTGTTCTATTCCATTGTTAGTCCAACTCCATTTAAAATTTATAGACCAGGCTCAAAGTTTAATTAGATAATTTACTCATCACCCCCAACCCGCATACTAAATTTCAAGACCCTAGCTTTAACATTGTTTTAATTATCTTGCTGACAAGGTCAAAATGCCCAGGAATTCGAAGGGCCATAACTATATCAATTTTCCACGGAACGCTCTCAAAATCAAATCAGATTATCTACAAATCTTTCCCAATCACTATGTTGAATTTCAGTCAAGACCCTAGCTTAAATACTTCTTGAGATATCCTACTGACAAGATTTTTAAAGGCATAATTCTGGAAGTACAAGTAAACCGGACAAGAAAAAAAAAACGGGTCAGCTATTTTTTTATAATGAACCCATATGTAAAATTTTAGAATCCTAGCATGCAGGGTTCTTGAGATATGATATGCACAAATGCCCAGAACTGCAAAAGGCCATAACAATATCAAGTTTTCAAGACATTTCCTCAAAATCCAATCAGGTAATCTACACATCACCACAATTACCATAATATTGAATTTCAAGACCCTAGCTTTAATTCTTTTTGAGATATTTCGTTGACAAGGTTTAATTCTGATTTGTTTTCAAAGGGGCATAACTCTGAAAGTACAAACTTTATGCCAGACATTTAATTCGGGTCAGCTATTTTTTCAGTGGGAACCAATATGTTAAATTTCGTAATCTTAGCAGGTAGAGTTCTTAAGATATGGCATGCACAAAAAAGCGTCACGAACGGACGAACGAAAGCAAAGCAATATGCCCCATCAAGACCATTAGAAATTGGGGGGGGGGGGGGGGGGAAGGGAGGGGGGTGCAGGCGGCACAAATATAAATAACAGAAATATTCCCAGAGAAAAATTGCCAAAATTACTTGCAAACAGTGGAGACACCATAATCACCATTCTGCGGCATCTGACCTGAATCAACATTGTTTGCCAATCACCCTTTTGAGGGTTTCCATAAGAAAATGGGTTAACCCTTAAAATGCCAAAAAACTGCATCTGAAAACGTCGTCTGTTTATGTCGTCTGCTGAATCTTCTTGCAAACTTTTCAAACCTATTTTTGCATACAGGCAAACAGTGTGGACCACACTGTTTGCAAAAAAATGACTTTTAAAATCACAAGCAGATGATAAAGCAGACGACAATTGTCTGATTGGCAGTGACACACCTATGTGCAATGTTCAAATCTTGGATATAGTTCCAGATAAGCCGATTTTTTAACAAAAAAATATTGACATTTTACTGATTTTAGCACAATGGTATTCTTGTAGGTATTCATACTCTATAGAGAAATAGTCCTCGGAATGTATGCGAACAGCGAGCCCAGATCAGCCTGCTCACTCACAGAATTAGTTAGGAGCCTTGAAGCATAAGTTCGTCCTCATGTAAACATTTCCCTTGAATCTGTCAGCGGACAACAAAGGCGTTGATCAGATTGTCTGAATCCGCCGAATTGATCGATCTGATCTGTCGCTGTCTGCATAGGTTGTCTGCTTGTGTACGAAAGGCTTATTTTACACGTGATTTATTACAGCCGGGTGTGTATATTACGTCACAGACCACCCGTTTAGAAGGGAAATGCCATGCTATAAAAAGTGCGCGCTCCAACAGTCAACTCACTTGAAAGATTATCACAGCTGATAAAAGTTAACCTCTAAATTGATGAAAATGGCATTTTCTTCTGTAGTGGTATATTTTTTCACAATTGTCGCCGTCTGCCTTGCTGATGACCCGCCAAGTTCTTGCAACCACGGAGAATATATCCGTTTTGCAAACTGCAGGGGTTACTTTCATTGTGTTGGGGGAATTCTACTTGCGACGCCCTGTCAAGCTGGATTTGTGTTCAGTAACAAACTGAAAGTATGTGTCTTGCTGTCGAGTGACTTAAACGATTGTCAAGGTAAGTGGGTCGGGGTACTTTTGGAATATCTAAATAACCCTTTCATGCCTGAATTTCTGAAGGAGATTCTCCTATCTTTGATTTTGGAACTATCCATTGTTGCAGATACGGGGGTAGGAGGGGATGTCGTTCAGAAATCCAAGTCGAATAGCAATAACAAACTGTGTTGAACCTGATGAGACGGCTCGTGCAAAGGTATATTGTTTTGGCCTGCAGGGATGACAGGGTTAATAGTATGAGCGGAAGGAGATTTTAAGACCAGCCTTCTAATTTGCAACCCAACAATCTGGTCTGGACCGTCGTTTTTCCATTACGGAAACATGCCTATTCAAATATATAGAAAATTTCACCTCCAAAATTTGAAAATTGTCAGATAAAAAACTCTGATATTTTTCATAGTTTTGCTCAAAACATAGAATGTGGGTACTCGTTAGAACCGCCTTGGCGCCCAGTTTATTATATTAAAGTGGCGTTTAAAGGGGTCAAAATTATATAGGCATGTTTTCCTGATGGTACGCAAATATTTGAACGTATGAAATTTACGGTCAATTCTCTAACTATACAGAGCGGATGAAATGCCTTGTTTATGATCAGTATACGGACAGATATGCGTGAGACGTCACGAAAACACGCCTATATATTTTTAACCCCTTAAACACCACTTCTATATAGTAATACTAGGGTTTACAGGGGTATACATTATAGTTCTTATGTCTGCTCAAAGACATAGAGTGTGGGTAGTTTAACTTTTATTTTATTTGTATACATATAACATTACCGTTTACAACGTGACATGACAAAACATCAATACATACAAATGGGATCCAGAAGAAAGTCGTTTGACTTTTTTAAATCTGTATCCCAGACCATAGTACATATCAGTACAACTAATTTGTGATTTGAGACGATCTGACAAACGTCAACAAAAAAGTATGTGGTATCAATAAGTTATATGAAAAGTAATGAATGTAAACTATTTCAACAAAATGTCAAGAAATAGATATGAAACTATGATATATTATTGTCTCCACGGGGGAAGAGGTGGAGGAAGATATACAATGTACAAAATGTACTATATAAATACTAGGTCCGATCGCGACAAATTAATCTAGCTAGCCGTCAATATCAAATATAAATGTATTGATTTGTTTGATTTGGGATATTTATTTGAAAGTAGCAAGGAACCTTATAGATTAATATTCGTTTATTGAAAACGTTTCGACTTCAGTATGAAATCATGTACCGCTAAGAAAATAGCTTTATTTTCTTCTAATGATAGAGAAAGATCTCCATACAACAATACATCTAGAGTAGGGTTGCATTTTTCCGACACGGTAGTCAATAATTCCCGCCTAAGGTCTGTATACTGATCACATACTAACAAGAAATGGTGATTGTCTTCCACAGAACCGCATGCGCATCTTGGGCTGTCAATAAGATTTTTAGAAAACAAGTGTTGGCGAAGAGAGCTGCATTTAGTTCTAAGTCTGGCGTGATAAATCTGACCAATTCTTTTGCCTGTGAAATAGTAAGAAGGTGGTAGGTTAATATTGCTGTTTATCCTGGTTTTAAATATGTTGAGACTAGATGAATTACGTGTTTGTTCCGGGAGTTCATTCCATTCGCGAACAGCAGACGGCAAAAAAGAGTTGTAATAAAGTTGTGAATTTGCATATATGATTTGAAGATCATTGGCATTACGCAAAGGGTAAGATGATGTACTTCCTACGGTAGGAGGTACAAGTGAGCAGAGGTAATCCGGAGAAAGATCATTTTGCATTTTGTAGAAAAAAGTCAGTTTGTGTTTATTCCTCCTTGAAAACAAAGTTTCCCAGCCTGTTTCCAACAAAAGTGAATTTATTGAGACTAATTTTGTTGCCCCTGTGACAATACGTGCGGCTTCATTCTGGATTTTTTCTAGTTCATTCGATTCGTATTGTGCACAATTATTCCATACAACATCAGCGTATTCTAACAAAGGACGAATAAAAGAAAAGTATATAGTCTGGAGAGATCTCCTATCTAATTTGAACTTCAATTTACGCATAACATTTATTCGATTCCATGCCTTTGTCTTAATATGTTCAATATGATTGTGCCAACTGCAGTCGTTTGAAAAAATAACACCTAAATGCTTATGTGACGTAACTTCATTAATTTGAGTTTCATCCATCGAAACTGGAGGGTGGTACGGTTTGTTAAGTTTTCTTGAAAATAGTATAGATTCTGACTTTGCAGGATTAAATGTTACTAACCATTGTTGGGCCCAACGACTAATTTTTTCTAGGTCTGAGTTAAGTGTTTCGGCTGCCTGAATAGCGTCGTCCACTATGATATACAGACTGGTATCATCTGCAAAGAGCCTTATGGAAGAATTAATATCTTCGACAATATCATTTATATATAAAAGAAACAATAGAGGACCAAGAATAGAGCCTTGAGGAACACCCGCTTTTATTGGTGTCCATGCAGAAGAACCACCTGGCAGTACAACTCTTTGGAGTCTGTCATTGAGATAATCAGTAAACCAAGATAAAAGAGACCCAGATATACCTGCTGTTTCGAGTTTGTAAAGCAATCCTTTATGCCATACTCTGTCAAATGCTTTGCTTATATCACAGAATATGGCACGGATTTCTTTACCCTCATCAAGAGCCTTACAAAAAGTATTATATATGTCGACCAATTGGTTAGCTGTAGAATCCCCAGGGACAAAACCTGATTGTAGAGTTGTAATGACATGATGCGCGTTAAGGAAGTTGAATAAATGTTTATGAACAATTTTTTCAAGAACTTTGCCCACTGTACTTAGGAGGGAGATAGGTCTATAATTGGAGACATCGGATGGGTCATTTTTCTTGTGTATGGGTGAGACGTTCGCTTGTTTCCAAATTTTTGGTACTAGTCCATGATTTAATGAAAAGTTAAACAAATTACTGAGAGGAAGAGAGAGAGGCTGTGCAAGTTCTTTGAGAAGTCGGTTATTTATCAAGTCAGGACCAGATGCTTTTCCAAGCGGAAGTGATTTTAGAGTTGATTCAACTTCCTGGGGTGTGGTAATAATAGAGTCTAGCTTGTGGGCGGGTAAAGGTTTCGTTTGTGGAAGAGTTGCTTGACTATCGTCTAAAAGCGTCTGGTCTCTAAAAAAATCATTGAAAATACTGGCTTTATCATTATCATCTGAATAAATTTTATCATCCTTACTCAAGGGTGGTATTGAATTTGTCAAATCAGGCTTTATAAAACCTTTTAAAGTTTTCCACCAATCCTTCTGTCCAGTTTCTAAATTAACTAACCTTTCTGATAATTTGTCAATTTGATTCTGTTTTGACTTGCGTAGTTCACTAGTGACATGATTTCTAAAGCGTTTATAAATATCCCAATGACTAGGGTTGTTAGATTTTTTATATTTGTCGTACAGCCTTTTTTTCTTCCGTAGAAGTTTCTTAATATTATTTGTTAGCCAAGGTGGATCAGTTTTACGAACTGTAATCATTTTGTTCGGGATATGTTTATTGGTTAGAAAGGTAATCCGGTCTGTTATATTCTCCGCGTATGTATCAATATCAGCACTTTTCAGTGAGTTCCAGTCCGTGTCCATGAGGTCGTTTGAAAAAGTTTGATAATCACCCATGTCAAATAAATAGATTTTTCGTTTAAAACAAGGACTTACTGGTTTAATGAAATTTAAAACACAATAAATAGGACAATGGTATCTTACGTTTTGTTCAAGGAAAGGTTCTCCAACACCACTAAGTATAATATTATTTTTATTAGAAGTAAGAATCAAGTCGATTGTAGATGAAGAGTTTTCAGTGAAGTGTGTTGGTTCGTTGATCAATTGCTCAAGGTTAAATTGTCGACACAAATCATGTATTTTTCTGTATGAAGTTTCCTTCAAAGTATCAAAGTTGAAATCACCTGTTAGTAAAATATTTTGTATGTTAGTGTCTAAAGCCAGACTGACCGAGTCTTCAATAGATGACAGAATTGCATTCGGTGAATTTGGAGGTCTGTAAAACGTACCTATCAAATGTTTTTTATTGCTAAGTGAAACTTCCACCCAAAATGCACTCAATATTCGGCAACTCCAGATCATCCCTTCGTTTAGAAAATATATTACTACGAATATAGACGCAAATACCACCATGGTGATCACCTGGTCTATCACGCCGAAATAATTTGAAGTTGTCAATACGTATATCTTCGTCTGACGTTCGGTCGTCTAGCCACGTTTCACTTATACAAATGACGTCGAAACGGCAAAGTTCTGATTCAATAAGATCTATTTTGTTCCCTAAACTCTGAACATTATAATGCACTATTGAAAATTTGTCTACGATCAATTGTTCCTTATTTGTATGACTGGGGTTAGAACTTACAGAAGACTCAGACGCAGGACCAGGATTACGTTCTACTCCTGCTATCAAGAGTAATGACATGATTATCAACAGTTCAAAATAATTAAGATGCTTAATACCTTTAATTTTAGCTTGACGGCTATAATTCAGTCCAATCCGTATCCGGTAAATCTCAATTGCAATCATTATTAAGTAATATTGTCAATCAACGCCTGAAAAAGACTGGACGATACGGATATGGACATGGGACTAAGAGATCGACTAAAATAAAAACATGTTCCCCCGTGGATAAACAAAAAACATACAAAAACAATACATATAAACAGCAAAACACATCACAAACGGCAATGAGAAATTGGAATAATGAACAATTTCGTATCTGAATTAAACAGAAACAGAGAATGTATATATTACTCAGCGCGAATTTACAATATTTTCCCTCTGAAATGTCGACTCATAAGCAAGGTGGACATCGTCATGAGAAAACACGTTCTGATAAGCATACACGTAATAGCCCAATATAAACCCCCCATCAGGGGTTAAAATACTGTATTTATCTAGGCGGTTCTAACGAGTACCCTGAATCTATGTTTTGAGCAGAAATATGTGAAATATCAAAAAAAAAAAAAAAAAAAAAAAAAAAAACATTCTGAAAATTTTCTGTTTTTTGCTTGTAAAATTTTCAGTTTATTTGAATAGGCGTATTTTCGTAATGAAAACATAGACATAATATGCTGAATAACCTTTTTTTCACATAGAAAACATCGCTCTTCTGTTTGTTTTTTTTTTTTTGTTGTTTGTTTTGTTTTTTGTTGTTTTTTTTTGTTTTTTTGTTTTTTTTTTATTTTTTTTTGTTTGTTTGTTTTTGTTTTTTGTTTTTTGTTTTTTTTTTTGTGTTTTTTTTTTTTTTTTTTTTTTTTTTTTTTTTTTGTTTGTTTGTTTTTTGTTCTTTTTTATACGAAATATAGCTATATTACCCAGTCTGAATCATCTAAAATCTGCCATCCGTGATATTCAAATTTGATGCCTTCAGGGTACAATGGACGCATGTTCTAAAAACACCACTAATTTGACAGGCGTTTACAAAATGGCATGCAACTGGTGCGTCCGTGTCGATCGGTCTGCCTTGGCTTTTGGGCTTGGGGGTGGGATGTAGTTCCACGGCGTCGTTCCTGCTATCAATTATGCCATACAATGTATCTCGATTTCTAGGTATTTATTTTATGGATGCTTATGATGTTTATCAATAACACGAGCTATAACACAAATTTGACAAGCAAATCATTGTGCAGCATGTGTGTACAGACGAAAGTCGCTAAAATACGAACGATCACTGACCGCCAGTCAGCTGAAATCACCGCATAACCTACCTTAAAGTTTATAATTTTGTCAGCGATAAATTCTTCCCTATGCATAATTCCTGTTATGTGCTGTAGGAATGTAATCCATTTTTCACAGCAATACTTCAGTATTTACCCTTAAATACACGAAAAAATGTTGTTTAATGCGAGGAAAAAACTCAGATTAAAAATGGCGGCTAAAACGCAGATCAGTCTTGCAGTCATCCGTGTAAATGACGTAAAAATGTATCCTTCTATTTCATTGGCTATACGATTCTTTACAGCTAATGAGACCGCTTGCGGCGACTGACTGGTTTCCATGCTTGCAGCAAAGCGTATATAATCATATTTTCCGGAAACCAGGCCAATGGCTCCGGCCTTATTAGCGTTAGTTTTCGGGTTCAACATTAACACTCCGCTTTAGATATAGGAAACCAGTCAGCCGCCGCATGCGAACTCCTCTGCATAGTAAGCGAGAGACTCACGATACCTATAGTACGAGCTTAAGCTTCGCTTTGCAGGTCGCTTAAGTTCGTTATTATTGTCATTATTTATTTATTTTGCTTAAAACATTGACTTATCTAAGGTTATTGCTGAGCAGATTACTTAGTAAATAGGTATAATTAAGTAATGCAATCAAACATTGCAACATGTGAAGCTAAACAATGCTTTATGAAAGATAGTAGCAAACTATTTAAAATCTGGTAATAGTTCATTTTGTTTGAACACTTACCATATTATGGGCAAAATCAGCAGACGACTAATTGAAGAGATTTTTTTTCTTTCTTCCCCCCCCCCCCCCCACCCCCCCCACCCCCCCCCCCCCCCCCCCCCCCCCCAAAAAAAAAAAAAAAATAGGATTTGACATTTCGTGCAAATTGTCTCCTCAGGACAGTTACGGTAGGGCAAGGGGAAACTTCAGCCAAAGAACTAGATATGTGGCCTTGCTAAGGTGCAGGGCATGCGCACTGGAAGATCGATTCGACGGAAAGTCCGGAAAACATTTTCTCGCGACACGGTTTAAATATTTAAGTGACACAGCACTATGAAATTTAACATCGAGCTCATTGTCACATTCTCACACCGCCGTGGTGAAACACCGACGTTAAACCACACACGCACACGTGCGCGTGCCCGCACGACAAGTTTTCTTATGACGCTGATTAAACGTGCAGTGGTAATTCTATATCTGCTTACAACTACACTTATCAAAAACTTCCTTATATGTACAGATAACATATGGCCAACTGGTTATACATAATATTTGCCATGCATATTTCATTAAATAGTTATGCTTGTTATGCGTCATCTCTTTTTTTTAATTTCTTTACGCGAAACGTAATATCATTTGAGCCACAACGTCAGAAAACGTACCTTTGGACAAGTGCACCCAGAACATATTCAGATCAGCCTGCGCATTCGGGCGGTCTGATCAGAATCTTCACTGGGGCGCATTTTGGATAGTCAAGAATGCAAAGTTGTTGTTGTTTTTTTTTTTTTTTTGCGAACAATGAATACATTTATCAGATTGCACGGATGCGCATGCTGATTTGAGTCTTCGTGGGGCGCGTATGTCAGAAGTTACGTTTTCTCACGTTGAGGCTTATTTTGTTTTCCGGAACTTGAAGATTCATTAGGAGCTAAACATCTCTAGCGAACAGCTAAAAAGACATAAGCAGTCAAATAAAATATTTTATTGTCCAAAACTTTATGATTTATTAGAAGCTAAAACATCTCTAGCAAACAGCTAAAAAGACGTAAACAGACAAATAAATTATTTTATTTTCCAAAACTTTTCGATCAATTAGAAGCTAAAACATCTCTAACAAACAGCTAAAAAAAACATAAACCGACAAATAAAATATTTATCCAGTAAAATAACTGAGCTTTTGATCATTGTTGCTGTTTTAAATCATACATTTAGGACTAGACAATATTTTCATTCTGTGTAAACAGATTAACCCATTTATACCGAATGGACATTTCTGCCTTACCTCTTTGGACTGGTCCATTTTAAATATAAGGGGTGACTAGTTAGTTTTTATAAGTATCATGTTTTGTAGAAATTTCTGAATTTAATGCAAACAGTGAAGACCCTGATCAGACGCAGCGTTCTGCGGCGTCTGATCTGGGTCTACACTGTTTGCCTTTGTCCGTTTTATGGAATGCCCGGCTTAAATGGGTTCAGAAGACCAAGATCACCATCCGGGCGTTTATGCAGTCTAATCAGAGCCTTCTTGTCCGCTTAGAGAATTACTGGATATACCGTATTTACCAGATGTATTCGGACAGACAGTCCTGAGCCATCACGAAAACATACCTATATAATTTTGACCCCCTCAAACCCCACTTTTATATGGTAAAACTGGGGTTTACAGGGGTATACATTATTTTGCTTATTTCTGCTCGAAAACATAGATTGTGGGTACTCGTTAGAACCGCCTCGTCGAGGCGGTTCTAACGGGTACCCACAATCTATGTTTCGAGCAGAAATATGAAAAATATCAGAATTTTTTATGTGAAAATTTTCATTTTTTGGTGCTAAAATTTTCAGTATATTTGAATAGGCATGTTTTCGTAATGGAACAGTGTAGACCCAGATGAGACGCCGCAGAACGCGGCGTCTCATCAGGGTCTACGCTGTTTGCCACTCACCCAGCAATTTTTTAGACATAACATCGGGTAAGAAAAGTACTTGTTCAAATTTTAGAACAATTATGGTCAGGAGTTGAGGTGTCAGAATACTTAGGATAAACATGGTACATTGTACATGTAAGAGACTATCGATGAACATTAAAAAGGCTTTGATTAGACTGCATGGAGGCAAACTCATCCGGGTATCCGCTGTTCGCAAATGACATGTGCGCCCTTTCTCATGTTGTCATCACGAAAACATACCAATATAATTTTGACCCTTAAAGCCAATTTTTATATAGTTATACTAGGGTTTACAGGGGTATACATTATTTTTCTTTTTTCTGCTCAAAAACATAGATTGTAGCTACTTGTTAGAACCGCCTCACCGAGGCGGTTCTAACGAGTACCCACAATCTATGTTTTTGAGCAGAAATATGAAAAATATCAGAACTTTTATCTGAAAACTTTCAGTTTTTGGTGGTGAAATTTTCAATACAGTCGAATAGGCTTGTTTTCGAAATGTAGAGTCAGCTACACTATCTTAATGAAAATATAAAGAATATTTTTTTTACAAACCACAAGGTTCGGGCCTATCAAACGTTGCTACTACGATCTTCGCAATTAATTACGAATTTGAAAATGGAAATGAAGATATCAATGAAATGCCTCAATAAGGAAGTACAGCCTTTTTAAAAAGATACCGAAAAAAGAAGGGATTAGCAACAAACAATGACTGAACAAAATGCTACAATATAAAATGAAACCACCAACGCACGAATAAGAAACCGAGAACTGCAACAGATTAATCGCCTTGGAAATGTCAGCTGAAAAAACATAGCAGGTAGGGGCTAGGGGGTGGGGGTAAGGGAAGGAGCTTAACTCACAGTTGATCTCGCCCTTAATGTTTCTGATGTTGCTCCAAATTACAAACATAGGTTCGGTTCACATAGGGGCCCTCTACCTCATAAGTGGAACATTATGGTGAAACACGTATAATCATAAATACTTTGATCAAACAAAGCAAAATGTTTCAGTTTATGTAATGTATATCCCCGTGTTCTCCTTTAACATATAGTTTTAACCCTTGTCATGCCGAATAAACTAAGATGTCACACCCATTTCTAATTTTCAGCCAATCAGATTACTTGATCCAAATTGTTCATACAGCGTCAATTACTTTATGACAAACAGCGTAGATCCAGATCAGTTGGCTCCTTCAGAAGCCAACTGAACTGGATCTGCACTGTTTACAAAGGCAGGGTGTATCCGGATTCAGCAGGAAAAGGGTTAATAAGTACCCACACATATAATTTTTTGTGGAGAAATTTGAACAATGTCATTTTTAATATTATCTTATCTAGAACTTTTACATCGGTGTTTTAGCGTAATGTTAGAATGACTTTCTCTTGCTAAAATCATACAATGTAGTACCATAAAATATCTGACTCGGTATTAACTCTTTCGCCCTGTAGACCAAGACAGATACTTTGGCAAACAGTGTAGATCCAGATGAGACGGCTCATAATGAGCCGTCTCATTTGGATCCACACTTTTTGCCATTTTGTCCTTGATATACATCTGTTACCCTTTTGGTAGCAATGGATGTGTCCAAATGCAGAGATGGAGTAGTCTGTTTCAGAAACTCAGAGTTGACAGGGTTAAACTCGTGACAAAACCAAGTCCGAGAATAGATCATTGCACATTTTCAAAGTCACAAAATAGAATGTTGATACCAAATATAGTACCATAAAAAATGAGAGGTTAGATTATTGCAACCATAAATTTTGAAAGGCATAAAATAGCATGTTGATACAAGTGCTTTCTCTTATAAAACAACTTCAAACAGTTGTTTCCCAGAAACATATGGGCCACCTCATAACAAAACCAACAAAATGGCACGTGTGCCAAGAGAAGACTAAGATCAGCCCAGTCTGATCAGAGCCTTCGCTTGCGCTCAGTGGGTAGCTAATGACCCAAGTTTTCTTCATGCGGACAGCGAAGACTCAGATCAGACTGGGCGGATGCCCAGACTGATATGAGTTTTTGCTGGGCGCACATGCCCATTTTTTGCTTGTGTCATAAGGCGGCTGATATATTAGAGTTAAGGGGCATGGATACTCTTGGTAATTGTCTGCCATTTCTACAAGATTGTTCCTATTGCTTTCCTGCACAGTTACATAGACTCAGATCGGAGTCTTCCTTATCCACTTGAAGACGCATTGTGTCTTTGGCTACCCATAAAATGTTCTGCAAAGACTCTTAGACTGAATGGATGCAGGTTGCAAAGGAAATGCTGTGCCCCGGTTCAAATGTCATTTGTAACAAAAAACATGTTTGAAATTTAGATAGAATTTCGCCTACTGTATGTGTTATGAAAAAAAATACATTATTTTCATTTTTTCCAAATGGCAAAAACAGTCGTTGTAATCATAACTGAACTATTTGTTTCCACTTTGACCACATACTCTCCCACTTCAATATTATTTAACACCATGCTGACTCTGCCCCTTCCAATTCGATGCACATGACAGTATACGTAGGTTTAGCTTTTAATCATAAATAGATGCATATGAAATATTATGGGAAAGTAACACTCCCTTTTGCAAAGGGCGCTAGCCTAGTGATACCAGTCTTTCCTTTTATAGTAGACAGATTTTTAGAAAGGGCTTGATGTACACGAAAGCAAACAGGAAATCATTCACTATTCGCTTATGGTAAATTCGCATATGATCATTGATAGTTCACCATATAAGATAAATACTAAGTAAAAATCCATCCCAGAAGGGCAAAATGCAAACCACAAATTGAAATCTGAATCAGTGGCTAAGCAATTAGTGGATATTGCCCTGATGGTTTTCATAACGTCTCTACATAAAAACAGAAAGAAAGAAAGAAAGCCGATTAGGCTGTACAAGCATATCTGTTATCTTAAGAAAACACGCCTATTTAAATATATAGAAATTTCACCTCAAAAAACTGAAACTATTTCAAGTTAAAACAAACTCTGATATTTTTCATATTTCTGCTTTAAACATATGGGTACTCGTTAGAACCGCCTCGGTGAGGTGGTTCTAACGAGTACCCACAATCTACGTTTTTGAACAGAAATAAGTAAATTTAATGTATACTCCTCTAAACCTCAGTTTTACAATATAAAAGTTGGGTTTAAGGGGGTTAACATTATATAGGCATGTTTTCGTGATGTAAATATTCTTAATGGAGTTGGAGACACTTGGAAGACGTTCAACCATATTTTAACCATATTTTATTATTTTACATGGGAGACAACTTTTGTGACTTCCTGCTTTCTTCCCTTCACCCAAGATTCACCTAAAACGGAGTTCAATATAAAAAGGAAGAATTTGCTCACAGGGGAGATTTTCCCTGTCAGAGTAGCCCCACTTATCAGAAGAAAGGAAAATAATTATGAGAGTGTTGCCTCTCTTGAAATCATTTCTACTTTCCTTAAATTATATGTTAGTACAGATATGCTAACATCATGCTTATAACAGCCTGGTGCGGAAGCACAGAACGGACTGAATCGTCGCTTAGATCATTATTGTTTTGTATTCTGGCCCATTAATATTCATATTTTAAACCGCAGTAATAATTACCGTTACATTAGAATAGTAAGCTGGGTCACACCTCGAGAAAAGACATCTTCCGGCCTTATGCGAAATGCAAGATCCAACTTAGTCTGTAGAGCCTGATCGGGCCCCGTGGTTATAAAACATTTTCATGAACTCAGCAGAGCATGAAAATTTCTCTGCTTTTAAATATGAAAATGCCAAAAATAGTTGACATTTTCATATTTATAAGCAGAGAAATGATCATGCATAACTATGTTTAGCAAGAAAGCATTTGCAATTGTTAGTAATTTGAGATTTATTAGCAGGATAAATTTCATGCTCGGCTGATTTGAGCATGAAAAAAAGTTTTATAACCTCGAGGCCGGGGCATTGTTGTCCGTCAGTCTAATTATTCTCCAATATCAACATGCGACAACCTTCCTGCTTAAAGGACAGCAAAAACTCAACAGTCTATGCGATATCCGACCTGAAAAGCCAACGTAGGTTACTCAGCTGCAATGTGATAATGTGGTTGTGACCTATAGACCCAAGTATGAACGAAAAAATCATTTTTGTCATGAACAAGTCCATGTCATTTAGGAAGAGAAAAAAGTGCCTTTAAAAATGTGCAGAATAAAAATCATCCTTCACACCCAGCGGCCACATGACGTTTAAACAACGTCGGCTCAACGTCGATGCAACGTCATGACGTTGCATCGACGTTAAGGCGACGTTGTATTAACGGCATGTGCCTGCTAGGCACATTCTGAAGTATCAAATTATTCCGTTACGGGACAGTGAAGGCCCTGATCAGACTACGCGGATGCATTTTTGTTTTAAATCGGCTTTCCAAGTTTGTTTTCAGTGCTTTCTTCTAGGAACCTTTTTAATGCATAAATCTGTCTCATTGAGTAAAGTAAACAAAATCTTCCTCAGTTTTCATTTCCTCATCTGGAGATTTGCTTTGGGTCAGCTTATGTCGTGGCCTGATGTCCGTCATCCGTCTGTCCGTTGTTAACTTTGCACATTTTCGATATATCCTCCAGAATCGTAAGTCAGACTGATCTGAAACTTAGTGGGAGGCATTGGGGTTATATGGAAATTCAGAATTGCTAAAATCGTTCCGTTCCGGTATCCAAGATTGCGGCCACAATGGTCATCTTAAAAATGTTCATTTATCATCTGCCCCCGAACGATAAGTCGCATTGAGCTTAAACTTTATGGGAGATATTGTGGTCTTATGGAGATGAGAATTGCTAAAATCGTTCCGTTCTGATATCCAATATGGCCGCCATGGTGGCTATCTTCAAATTCTTCAAACCACATATCCTGCTAAACCGAAAGTCAAATTGAGCCGAAACTTGATGGGAGACATAGGGGTGACATGGATATTCTGAATTGCTAAAATATTTCAGTTCCACTATCAAAGATGGCGGCCATGGCAGCAATCTTGAAACTCTTTGAAGAACATGAGATTCTGAATTGCCAAAGGCAATCTGATCTGATAACCAAGATGGCCGCCATGGCACAATGTAACATATCACGATCAGTCTGATCCAGGTAAGGGATTTCTGGCCTCTAGTTTATATGATGAAATGGCTTACAAAACTTTAGATAAGAGCAGTATGAAGATAAATACCGTATTCAATCTAATTACCGCACATACTCCTAGCAGCGCTCAGTCAAGCAATTCCGTAGTCTTCAGATTACAGCCAGTGTACTTTTTTGTCTACTTCTTTATAAAGGCATATGTTGTTGGTACTCTTTAGAATTGCATCGACTTGTCGATGCAATTCAAATGAGTACCCACAACATATGCCTTTATAAAGAAAATCAGAAAAAATCGCATAATCATCATCAAATAAGTCGTTTTCTGATCTTTTTTATAATGTATCCTTAGTAGGTAGATACATGTTTTACCACAAATAACTGTTCCCAGTAATTTTGAAAAACCTAAGCGCACAGTGCGGTAATTAGGTCGAATACGGTAGTTTCTTATTTCGCCACCTAAACATATGTTGGAGGTATTTATTAGAAGCGCATCTACCGACATATGTTAAACAAATAGTGAAAAAAATATCAATATTCTTTTTAAATTGCTATAGCCAGGACGTACCCAGTTTGCTTTTATGATTTACATGTACTGAATGATTAATTTGACGAGCTATAGAGGTTCAGCTTGTTAGTGTGCGTCTGTGCGTGTGTGTGTTCAATTGTAACCTTTAATGTTTTTTATTATTATTATTATTATTATTATTATTATTATTATTATTATTATTCTCTTGTGCAATGATTAAGATAAGCTACAGCTAAAGTTTGATCATCCCTTTACTGTCTATGTTGTACCTCATTACGTTTTCATTGGGGGAAAGCACTTTAATCATTTCTTTAATAAATAGATTACATGGTATCATAAATTTTTCAACTTTCTAGTTCAAGAACCTTTACCACTCTCTGGGCTAACCCAGCAGACGACAGATACATTGATGATACTTTTCTTATTTTTTCCTAGAACAAAACAGGAGTTAACAATTCATGCATTGGAGACAATTTACTTGATATGTCAAATCCTGTTTTCTGGGAAAAAAATATCAGTATGTCGTCTGCTGAAAATTTTACGCAGAGTGCTAAGCGTTAAGAGCATCCGCAACACGTCATACATTTGGACGTCTGAGTATATTTACTTAGTTGGGTTTTACGCCCATGTGTAGGCTGAATTTCCTATAAAGCCGCCTGTTCTTACTCCTAATTCATTTTCTGATTAGGAAGTAACTGAGACAGCATTCAAATATCATTATCAGTATTATTTTATAGTGATGGAAATTCAGTACATATCTATTTTTATTTTAACAATTGCTCTCTGCACTGCCGACAATCCAAGTCTGTGCAAAACAGGGAAGCATCGAATTATTCCGAAGTCGGACTGTGTTGGGTATTATTTTTGCTTGTATGGGATGGCTATAGATATGCCGCCCTGTGCCCCGGGGTCGAAATTCAGCCGTAGCTACCACGTGTGTGTTTTGGAGGGTAGCATTTATGACGACTGCAAGCCTGGGGATAATTTCATTCCTGAAAGTAAGTTTCTTTTTGTTTCCTTCCATTAACGCTTTTCATTTTGGGTAAAATTTTCAGCAGGCGACATATTAAATATATTTCTTTTTTTTTTGTCTTCTGTTTTTCCAGAAAACAGCATTTGGCATTTTATGCAAATTGTCTCCACTGGTGAATATTTGCAGAATTCTGTTTTCTTGGGGAAAAAAAATAAAAAAAATTAACTTGTCGTCTGCTGAATAAGCCCAGAGAGTGGTAAAGGTTAAACAAACAATCTATGTAAAATGTACAGCTATAAGCCAAGTCAGTCTTTTAAGCCAACAAAAAATGATATTTTCTCATTTCTTTAAAAAAACAGATGTTGTGGATACTCATATAATATGGGGAATGAAAAAGATGTTGTTTATTAAGTACAATAAGACATTTTTATGCACTAAGGCAAATTGACAAGCCAGTTTAAAAGCTGCAAAATTCTGAAAACTCTCCTAAAACGTGGATCCCTACAAACACTTATTTTCACTTTATATAATTGAAGAAACATGTGGTTCACATTTCATATATGATCGTACTTGTTAACGTAATGCTTTCTCCTTTTTATTCCATGCGTACATATAGACATGTACTCTTTGTATTCCATACGTACATATACACATGTACTCCTTTTATTCCATGCGTACATAAGACATGTACTTTTTTTATTCCATGCGTACATACAGACATGTACTCTTTTTATTCCGTGCGTACATATAGACATGTACTCTTTTTATTCCATGCGTACATCAAGACATGTACTCTTTTTATTCCGTGCGTACATATAGACATGTACTCTTTTTATTCCATGCGTACATAAAGACATGTACTCTTTTTATTCCATGCGTACATATAGACGTGTACTCTTTTAATTCCATGCGTACATATAGACATGTACTAAATACAAGATATTCGGAGGGCGTATTGGCCAAACAAAATGCAACATATCTGAACTGCAAAGACAGGCAAGATTATCCCTTGTCATGCTGAATAAATTAAAATGCCACGCCAACTTCTAATTTTCAGCCAATCAGTTTACAGGTTGTTGACGCAAATTCACATACTTAATGGCAAACAGTGCAGATCCAGATCAGTTGGCTTCCTCAGATCTGATCTACACTGTTTGCAAAGAAAGGGTCTATCCGGGTTTAGCAGGACAAGGGTTAATACAATATTTTTCTGTTCCAAAGTAATTATACGGTTTGGTTCACATTTTCTTGCAGGTATACTTTAAATCGAGGAATAAACCATTCAAATACACCTTTAGACTGGTTTAAGTCTCTAGTGACCAAATATTTATTTTTAGCATCCTCTTTCATGCATCTACTAAAATAAAACCAAAATAATATCATGATCAGACTGGTCACTAGAATTCAGCGTCTGAGAGAAATGTTCAGTTTTACATGATTCTATAGACCATGCACAGGCTGATCTGAGTCTTCGCTGTTCGCACAAGTCTTTTAGGGTTTCGTGCGTTGGCTCAAATGCCTTTTCAAATACCAATAAACGACCTTAATTCTAAATAAGTGAGTACCAATACGACAACAAAACAACACATTAAACAACTTTTCATGCTCAAAATACTTTTGGTTAGTGTTATCCTCATATGGTTTTGATTTATTTTCTTTTTGTTTATTTATGACACTAAAATCAGTTACACTTTAACCTCATTTTGCTTTTTTAGTTACAGAGCCAATGACTATGGAAGAGAGGTGTGAAAATGGTGCTACTATTATACCTCATCCATCTGAATGCCAGCTGTATTACAACTGTAGCGTACGTTACCAAAATATTCCCAGACATTTTGAACAACACATGCAAGAATGCCCCTACCCGCAGCTATTTAATGATGTAACGGAGCAGTGTGATAATTTTGAAAATGTGGACTGTGCTAACAGGAAAGAGACAGCCAATGGTTGTAAGTGTAATCTAATATAAATTGCTAAAAAAATAGCTTTGTGTCATATGCGAACAGTGAAGCAAAGACCATCTGCTGATCTGTGCCGACTGATCAGGGCTCAGAATTTCATTTTCTGCAATGATGCTGTAAGCGGATAACGAATGCCCTGACCCCAAGGTTATAAAAGACTCAGTTGAGCATGAAATATATCCTACTAATTAATCTTAAATTACTTACAATTGCAAATTCTTTCCTGCTAATAAATATTGTAATGCCTACTGTTGCTAGCATTTTCATTTCTATCAGCAGAGCAAATTTTATAGTCAGCTGAATTGAGCTGAAAAAAAAAGTTTTATAACCTTTGGGCCTGATCAGACTGCGCGAAGGTTTATATATATGTATACCCCGATGTTGCCAATAGCATCTTTGCTAAGACATACATTTACCTCTGGGTTAGACGAAAATCTTAGTATAACTTCGACGACTTGATGCTCGATGGCTAGTTTACCATGGCTGATTCGAATTCGTTTTTTGAGTCCCTAAGATTTTTTTTTTTTTCCGTTAGCTCAAGAAAACAAATCATTTAGAGATATTTGAGGGAAAGTTTCTTATTATACCCCGCCAAACGATAGTGGCTGGGTATTATGGTTTCACGTTGGACGTCCGTGTGTCTGTCCGTCCGTCAGTCAGTCAGTCAGTCGTATGCCCGTCCGTCCGTCCGTTTTTCGTTTCCGGATGATAACTTGCGTAAACATCAATGGATTTTCTTCAAACTTGGTATGTGTATTGATATTGTGGAGATCTGGTTTGGGATTGCTATTTGGCAAATTTCGTCAATTCTTTAGGGAGATGTCTGCCCGAGACACGCCCATATTTTCGTTTCCGGATGATAACTTGAGTAAACATCAATGGGTTTTCACCAAACTTGGTATGTGCATTGATATTGTAGAGATCTGGTTTGGGATTGCTAATGGGCAAATTTTGTCAAATTCTGACGGAGTTATCTGCCCGAGACACGCATATATTTTAATTTTTCGGACAATAACTTGAGTAAATGTCAAGGGATTTTAACCAAACTTGGTACATGCATTGATATGAAGGAAATCTGATTTGGGATTGCTTATGGGCAAATTTCGTTAATGTTTGACAGAGTTATCTGCACACGACACGATAATGGCGATGTATTAAAGTTTAACGTTGCAATTTTTTTTTTTTTTTTTTTTTTTATCATGAAAATATGTGTACTCATTATAATCGCCTCATGGAGCGGAAAGACATCCCTAAATGATCTATATTTGCTTCCTGACCTGGCGCCATGAATAACCCTTAATGGTTCGTATTATCCATGTCTAGAACAAATTTCCGTGGCCCGAAAGCTATTCGAGCCGTATATACGTCTCTGGTTTCTCCATGAAAACACCATCTACTTAAGTACATTTTCTTATTAGTATAGTAGTATAGTAACTTGGCTTTTAATTACATTATGCTTTCATGCGTTCACGGAGCAACGGGAATATGGTATCTATCAGAAATGTTAACCCATTTATACCGAATGAACTCTTCTACAAGTGTACCTCAATTTTTTGAACGTCCATATCAAATAAGGGATGCCTGGTTAGTTTTTATTAATACCATGTTTTATATAAATTCCTCTATCTAATTCAGACAATGTAGACCCTGATCAGACGCCGCGTTCTGTGGCGTCTGATCTGGGTCTTTCCTGTTTGCTGATGTCCCTTTTGGGGGACGCTAGGCATAAATGCTTGGGTTTTGAAACACAGCTTAGAAGGTATAATAGCGCTTTTGAGTGACTCCGATCCTGGTTGTTAGAAAGAGCGCAGGATACAAGAGACAATATCCATTTACATCTGAGCCTGGACACGTTTCCTACAAGACTGCATGTACGCCCAACGAAGAGACTTAGATCAGCCTAAGTATCTGCGCAGTCTGATCAGAGTCTTCCCTGTCCGCTCGAAAACGCTTATACGTGGGTGCTGTGGCTGATCTGAGTCTTCGCTGGGCGCACATGCAATCTCGTAAGAAATGCTGTGCCCCGGCTCCATATTATATTGCATATTTGCACAGTTTTAAAAGTACCCACTGTAAATATAATGGCAAGCAGAGCTCGTTTAACCCTTATCCTTCTGTTCACGACAACTCCTACCTTTGCAAACAGTGTAGATCCGAAGAAGCCAACTGATCTGGATCTGCACTGTTTGCCATTATGTATGTGAATTTATAAAAAATCCTGATTAAGTAATCTGACTGGCTGAAAATTAGAAGTGGGCGTGCAGGACAAGGGTTAATGGAAAGGTTCCAGTCTCCGACCGATGGTTGATCTCTTACTATAAAAAAAAACTTGTTTAACTTAGAAAAACTAGTTTTACACAGAAAAATAGGTTATCAGAAGAAAACCCTGGTTTATCATAGAACCTTTTTTTTTTTTTTTTAAAGAACAGGTTTAGCAAATCGCTTAACCTGGTTTTGCTCTGATAAACCATTTATTTTTTTTATTTGTTTTTTTTTTTTTTTTGTTTGTTTGTTTTTTTTTTTGTTTTTGTTTTTTTTTTTTTTTTTCTCTAATTAGAGTGTGTTTGCTTCTATGGCAAGCCAACTGCACAGTAATTAGAAAATTCTAGTTTTTCAGAGAAAAAGCAGGTTTTGCAATATGATAAACGGGGAGCATTTGTTTTCCTTTAGAACATTTTTTCAGAAGGGAAACAAATCCATTTTAAACATAGTTGTCTTTCCTGAAGGTGTATGTATTCCTCATAATAGCAACAATTATTTTCTTGATCCGCCTATAATCTCCAGTGATCCATGTCTTTTAGGTGATTACCGCTCAAACAAGTGTAGTTCATCACACTGCATTCCGTGTAGTGTCCGTCTACCTTCCTGTACAGGAAAGCCTGACGGCATTCACGCCCATAAGGAAAGACCTTGGACTCCATACTTCATCACCTGTTACAAGCAGCGTACCATATCCACAGATGTTTGCCCACCAGATGTTGACGGGCGTACGCAGTTCTTCCACATGGTCTTAAAGGAATGCGTGCCACTCGATATGGTGTCACAAGAACACGGCGGAACCATGCCGAATTGTAGCGGAAAAGAGGATGGGAGCTACCTTGATGACGAAGGCAGATGTAACCAGTATACGGTCTGCAGAAATGGTGCAGTTGAGAACATTGTGAAATGTGGAGAGGGCAAAGTGTTTGACGTTCTCAAAGGCGATTGTGTGGACTATGCAAAGGCTTGTAGACCGTGTGGTGGTTTGGAAAACTGGTAAGTACACACTTTATTCAGAAAATACAAAAGCGGTACAGCCAAACCTAAGGATATCCGAAATTGTGGCATCTGAATAGAGATAATTGCCTAACACAGATGATGCGATTCCTCTATCAAGAGGCCATAGTAGAATTAATACAATTTAAAGGAGGGTAACTCAGTTGTTTTGTCCCCCTTCTGAAAGAGCGTACTCTAATAGAAAAGCGTTTGCTCCCGTGCGGAGCAAGTTTATTTTCTTTTTAGAGTAGAACCCTTTATAGGAGTAGCTTTGCGTGCAAAATAGCCAAACAGGACGTCACAATAATTGTTCCCTTTGTAAAATATGACGGAAAATCTACTAGTTATATCCAGATCATGTAGAAGACAAATCGGTATAAAGATACCTCTCTTAAGCAAACACCTGGCTTAAGCAACCGACTTTTTGCCTTCATAACGAAAACATATCTCTTATACCCCACTTTTATATAGTAAAACTGGGGTTTACAGGGGTATACATTATTTTTCTTTCTTATTTTATTTTCGAAAACATATATTGTGGGTACTCGTTAGAACCGCCTCGCCGAGGCGGTTCTAACGAGTACGCGAGGCGGTTCTAACGAGTACCCACAGTCTATGTTTTCAGCAGAAATATGAAAAATATCAGATTTTTTTTTTATTTTTCAATATATTTGAATATGCTTGTTTTGGTAATATAGGCTTTTGCCAAATAGTAGCAGCTCTAAGGGAAGCATGTTCCGGCGTTATTACTAAGATAGATCACCTGTTATTTTACTTACAATTTTAAGTATACAAATATACTCCTTCATATATCCCTGGAATAGCAGCTGATGACTGAAGCCATGAACATCATTTCACTACACTTGAACATATCAGGTTTTGCTATAATACTTTTAGAACAAAGTATAATTTCATTACATTTAAACGCACTCGGTTTTGCAATATTACAGCTGAACACACTCGGCTCTGCAATATTGTTATTGATACGAGGGCGAGTCAATAAAAACCCAGCCTAACTTATTTCTAGGTGAGATCGATCTCTTCTTTTTCGATGTAATTGCCCTCTAGAATGATGCACCAACGGTGTTCCAGTGCCATCAGCCCAGAACTGAAGAAGCCAGGGTCCTTGTCCTTGTCTCTGACCCACTCCTCAACTGCCGCCACGACTTCTTCGTTGGACCGGAAATGACGTCCACGGATATCCGTTTTCAAGTTTGGGAATAGAAACTAAGTTCGGAGAATAGACGGGGTGCGGTATTAGCTCAACAGCATCCATTGCAATTTTGCAAGTGCGGACTCTCGCATTGTCCTGTTGGAGCAGAATCCCTTTGGAGAGTTTACCTCGGCGTTTTTCATGGATCACAATTCTCAGTTAGTCGAGCAAATTTGCATAATACGCACCTGTTATTGTACTTTTCTTTGCTAGAAAGTCCAACATAATAACGCCTTGTGCATCCCAAAGTACAGTTGCTATCACCATGCCAACAGAGGGTTGCGTTTGGAACTTTTTTGGCACTACACTCTGGCGACTTTGAGCTTTATTCTCTGGCTCATAATAATGGACCCAGGTCTCATCTACAGTCACCAGACGTGAAAGGTAATCATCTTCCTTTGACCTAAACTGTTTCAACAATGCGCTGCATACTGATGATCTGGTTGCCATTTGCTCGTCGCTAAGGGATTTTGGGACACAACGGGCTGTAAGCTTGTGCATACAAAAGCGATCATGTAAAGTTGTTGAAACGCTACCATGTGAAATGTGTAATGCATTCGCTATTTCTTCCGCCTTAATTCGCCTATCAGAGTACATCAGATCCCGTACTTTGTTACACATTTCTTCATCGGTGGCATCTGACCCATTAACATTGGTCAACTCGCAATGTATTTCCTGACCTGTTTTCCCTTTCAAATACAAGTACCGAATTACAGCACGATACTCAACTTTTGACGAAAAGCTTACTTTTGCATCGCTAGCCATGTTTGACATTCAATATCTTATGAGTGAATGACACGATAAGAATGCAATTTTGCCCTCAGGCCTAAAACATGTATTGAAACGAGGCATGAAAATCTTGGGTGTCTCGGTCAATTGGAAATGGGATAGGCTGGTTACTTATTGACTTGCCCTCGTATAAAATATAATTTCATAACATTTGAACACACTTGGTTTTCCAACATTACTATTGGAAGAAAGAGTTATTTCGTTACATTTAAACACACTTGGTGTTGTAATAGTACTATTAGAATAAATAAGCTTACCTGCATGAGACAGAATGTTACAATCCGGAACATCATGACATCATTTATTCTGACACCTTAGGGATACTGGATAGACTTGAAAGACATTTTGCACGCCACCAAAAACTGAAAGTTTTCAAATAAAAATTCTGATATTTTTTCATATTTCTGCTCAAAACGTAGAATTTGGGCACTCGTTAGAACCGCCTCACCGAGGCGGTTCTAACGAAAGCCCACAATCTATGTTTTTGAGCAGAAATAAGAAAAATAATGTATACCCCCCCCCCCCCCGTAACCCCCAGTTTTACTATATAAAAGTGGGGTTTAAGGAGGTCAAAATTATATAAGTGTGTTTTCGTGGTGCCTACAGAAAGTCTCCCCTATAAAATCAAAGCACTGACAGCACTGGTGGGTCGACTGTCTCAGAGTGTAAGCTAGAAAATGGTCCTGAACGGGGCCTTAAGATCGTGTCATTCAACCCTAAACTTCCTGTAATTTAAGCAAAGAGCGCAGACTCTGACCGCGTTTTGCAGCGTCTGCTTTGGGACTGCATAGTTTGCCAATGCCCCAGTCTAGGCTTTACAGATAGCCCCCGTTACATTGTACTCTGACGTCACACCGACAAGAATAGAGCGTCTATAAATAACCGTTACCGGGAGTTCATACAAACGCGCAGTTTGATTCCATTGGTCAATGATAATCAAAGGGACAACAACTTTAAGGAAATTTTGGTGTACTTTGTGTACTTTGGGTCGATTGTAAACAATAAAATCGACCCAAAACTCTCCTACAAAACGTCAAACAAAACAGCTGTATGTTTTCCTGAAGCCAAATATATTTGGGACGTAACGTCAGGAAACATACCTTCGGACATGAACGCCCATTGAAGATTCAGATCAGCCTGCGAATTCGCACAGTCTGATCAGAATCTTCACTGAACGGAGTTCGAGTAGCCAAGGCTGCAAAGGTTCTTCATGCGACAACGGAGACTGAGCGTCTGCGCCACATCTTTGGGCTCATGTGTTAGAAGTAAGGCTGGCACGATTAATCGGATAATCGATTAATTGATCGATAAATACCGCAAAAATGATTATCATTACAGATTCGCTAATAATCGATCATTTGATTTGTGTGTTACTTTACCGTATTTACCCTTAGTATTCAGACACCTCAACACTTTACCATATTAATCTAAAATTGAAACAAGGACAATTTACTACCCACTTTAGTGTCTTAAATAGCTGGATGAGTGGCAAACAGTGTAGACCCTGATGAGACGCCGCGTTTGCGGCGTCTCATCTGGGTCTATACTGTTTGCTCACGCCTGTATGGCCAAAATGCATACAGTAAAATATGACATATGGTAACAGTCATGCTCAGTCAGATAGGCAAAATTATTATCAAATCTTCAGTGATTACTAATCGATTATCAATCACAATGGCAGCACTGATAATCGATTATGTTTTTAGCTCCGATTAGGCAGCCTTAGTTAGAAGGTACTTTTTTTCACGTTACGACTGATTTCATCCGTTCTAGAACGTAAGACTTATTCTTACTCGTGACTTTGTCAGTTCTGAAATTACTAATTCTGTTATTCACTACACAGAATATGTTTCATCTGCCACTTTACAAAAAAAAAAAACTATTCCGGGATTTTAGAAATTTATGAGGGTCACTGATGAGGACTAAATGACCGAAACTAGCTAATCTGGCCCAGAACATTTGACAATTTATGTTTCTCGTTTGTTTTGATTTTTTGTTTGCTTTTGTTGTTGTTGCTGCTGTTGTTGTTTTTTTCTTTTTATCTGTCTTTTTTTTTTTTTTTTTTTTTTTTTTGGCTATTTTAGTGTGAATGCATTCATTCTCCCAAAGGGTCTTTGATTTTAGAATCTAATTGTTATAATCTTCAACAATTCGTACAAATCGTACTTACAATATACAGTGTGTAACTTAAGAGACACCTGTAAAACTTTATTTTCATTCATTTACTGCGTGTAACTTACGATACACCTGTATAACTTGATTTTGATTCGTCTATTTACAGCTAATCTACGAATGTGAACAAGACAGATTGTTAGTGGTATTATAAGACTACCAAATGAATAACCAAACTAGCAACATGAGATTGGAATCAGCAAACTAAAATTGGACCAGAAGTGTGTTTTTCTGTGTATTCTCCTGAGAACAGTGACCTTGTATGAAGAACAGCTGTTCAGATACCCCTTCGTATTTACCCTAAGTATTCGGACAGACAGGCCTGAGAAAAAAAGTGTAAATACAGATCAGATGCCGCAAAACGCGGCGTCTGATCTGTGTCTACACTTTTTGCCACTCATCCAGCATTTTTAAGACACACCAACGAGTCTAATGAACTTGTTCAAATTTTAGGATAATATAGATAAATAATTAAATAATTTAGAGCACTTAGGGTAAATGCAGTAACGTTACTTTAGTTTAATAGAGAAATGTCTTTTTGCAAAATTTATTTCTATTTATTTTCTGCTGTGCCTGAGTAATCGTGGTTTCAGTCAACCAAGTTTACAGTTTCCTATTTATTATTTTAGCCCTTTCAGGACAACACAGATTCCATGAAGCATGAATGTAATCGCCAACGATAGAAGCTGAAGAAATATATAATTTTGAACATCTGATAACCTGTACCGTCTCTAATATAAATGCCGTGTGATTTGCTTTGCTGAAAACAATTTTTCTCTCCCGCCCTGATTGTTTGAAGGCCATAAAACGACAGTATTAAAAGTAAATGAGTCAATGCATTTCCTACAAGCTTGCTAGTGCGCACATGCAATCTGTGCGCACTAGCAATAATGTAGGGAATGCTGTGATCTGGCTCAAATGGCTTCAAACCCAAAAGAACACTGTATAACTCAAATAAATTGACCTGTCGGTACAACATTTGACAATGCATAGGCACTAGGATAAGTCTATTGTGTTTTAATTAATATGACAGCAAGAAATCCCTGCCTCCCACGTAAACCATCAATGCCATCACGAAAACATACCTATATAATTTTGACCCCCCCTTAAACCCCACTCTTATATAGTAGAACTGGGGTTTACAGGGGTATGCATTATTTTTCTTATTTCTGCTCAAAAACATAGATTGTGGGTACTCGTTAGAACCGCCTCGCCGAGGCGGTTCTAACGAGTAGCCAAAATCTATGTTTTTGAGCAGAAATATGAAAATATCAGAATTTTTATCTGAAAACTTTCAGTTTTTGGTGGTGAAATTTTCAATATATTTGAATAGGCGTGTTTTCATAATGTGCTCCGTTTTATTGATGATAACTTGACAGGTCTATTTGGTCAGTCTATATTCGGCGAGGAACTACTTTTAATGTCCTAAAATTCCGTACACTAAAATTGATGACAAAATAGCATATGCAAACAGTGCAGACCCAGATCAGACTGCAGTCTGGTCAGTCTACATTGTTTGCCACTCTACTAAGCATTTGCAGAAACAATTCTTTAAAAAAGCAAAATTTAGACCAAGGAATTATGGAATAAAGTGTTCGAAATTTTAGGACAGTTACATTATTATAGAATTTGCTTTACACTTTGCTTATCTGTGATACTAATATCATGTGACCACAAGCTTTAGGACAAGAGAGAGAGAGACAGAGAGAGAGAGAGAGGGAGAGAGGGAGAGAGAGACAGAGAGAGACAGAGAGACAGAGAGAGACAGAGAGAGAGAGAGAGTTTCTTCGAAATCCTATTTTTAATAAATTGCAGAGAAATATTTCCTTTCGTACTTTGTATGACCCTTATGCTTCTTTTAATCACACTAAAACTTTGGTAACTCGAACATCAATAGCTCAAGAAAACCAACATTTAGAAATGTTTTTTTTTTTTTTTTTTTTTTTTTTTTTTTTTTTTTTTTTGTTTATTTGTTTTTCGAGGCAATTCCATTTAGTACACTCAACCACAACTGTACCATTATTTTATAGAAGATCGAAAATACATTCCTAAATTATCCCACATTGCATCCTGACCTGGCGGCTATGATTAACTCTCAGTGGCTCGAACTACCCATGTCTAGAACACTTTTCCATGGTCCCAAAGATGTTCGAGCCATCGAAGTTCAACTGTATGTACCATTTATGCTTTGTTTTATATAAAAGGTTATTGTAGTTTACTTGCTGTTTGGTTATGATGTGAACTTCAAAAGTATTCATTTTCACAAAAAGTATATTTGTTTTTTAATTCTCGGCGAAATCATATGAACCGAATCGTCAGAAAACGTACCTTTGGAAATGTGCGCCCAGTGAAGATTCAGATCAGCCTGCGCGAATGCGCAGGCTGATCTGAATTTTCACTGGGCGCATTTTGGATAGCCAAGGATGCAAAGTCTCTACATACGGACAATGAAGATTCTGAATTCTGATCAGACTGCACTGATGCACAGGCTGATTTGAGTCTTCGTTGGGCGCACATGTGAGAAGGTACGTTTTCTGCCGTTGCGGCTCAAATGTTGTCCTGTATATTAGAATCATTTGGAAGCAAGGAACGTATCAATTATTCAAAGAAAAAAGGGAGGTTTATGGAGCCTGTTGTGAAATGCACCACTGTTCACGCCCTCTAACCCTGTATTATGCAGACCTCTATTTTCACATTTGCACAAAACGGGTTGAATAATCCCAAATGACCACAAAATATCACATGCACTATGTTAATGTACCAGGAGACATTTTACTGTGATCTCAAGGCACTTTACACCAGTTGAAGTGAACAAAAAATCTATTCTGTAAAAGGAATCTTTTAGTGGTTAGTGACTAATTTTGTGGTTACTCAAACATTATGAACATAATGAAAGCAGTAGCGGTTAACCATTTTGCATCCTGCTTCCGCATTTTGAAGAAACGTAACCGCGTTTGATAGTTGAGGTCTTAATGGATTTTATAGTCGGACAAATGCAAGTGCGATAGAGATAGTTATATGTAAGTAGTCACCTTTCAAGTAACAGGAATATTCCCTTAGACCAGAAGAATATACTGCCTGAACAGCTACGCTGTGTAAAACGCAAAATAAATAATCAGTCTTGAATGACATGACAGTGTTTTTGTTTTGTTATTTCTCTCTCTCACTCTCTCTCTCTCTCTCTCTCTCTCTCTCTCTCTCTCTCTCTCTCTCTCTCTCTTATACTATAATAACTTTGAAGGTCATTGAAGTTGTAGACTATAGTACACACACACACACACACACACACATACACACCGAAACGTTGAGACCCTCTCTCTCTCTACCTCTGTCTCTGTCTCCCTCAGTCTCTCCCTCTCTCTCTGGTCGTAAACCCTTATATTTTGTATCTATATCACTACTTCACATTCACATGAGCACACGTTTTATACGTAAAAATAAACATAATGGAATGGAAATCCAGGGAAATATCTCATATATTCCACAATATGTGTAGTTATATCAAAATGAGCGTGTGTCCGGTCCGTTAGGGTTAAATATTGACGTTAAACAATGTTGCTGCGATTCACCGAAAAAAAATATACAAGATGGACATTCAGGTACCGAGGTTATAATACTTTTTTCAACTCAGATGAACATGAAAGTTTCTCTGCTACTAAATATGAAAATGCCAACAAAAGCTGGCATTTTCATATTTATAAGTAGAGAAATTTTCATTCTCAGCCATGTTTAGCCAGAAAGAATTTGCAATTGTTAGTAAATTTAGATTTATTTGATGAACAAATTTCATGCTCAGCTGAGTTGGGCATGAAAAAAAGCTTTTATAACCTCGGGGCTAGGTTACCAAATGTTGTGCTAAGAGGGAATGGATACAATTTCAGGGGAGGCAACTCTGTCGATAATGTTTTGGTTCCATTTTGAAAGGGTTTGTTCTGAAAGGAAAGAATTTGCTACCCGTTCTTGTCTTTAAGAGTGGCCCCCTTTCAGAATGGCTCTGGTGTGCACAAAAGTCGACATTAAGTCACAAAACTCGTTTCCCTTGTGTAATATGTCGGAAAATGTAACAAGTGCATTCTGGCCCCATACATTACGAAAACACGCCTATTCAAATATATAGAAAATTTCACCTCCAAAAACTGAAAATTTTCAGATAAAAAACTCTGATATTTTTCATATTTCTGCTCAAAACATAGATTATGGGTACTCGTTAGAACCGCCTCGGAGAGGCGGTTCTAACCAGTACCAACAATCTATGTTTTGAGCAGAAATAAGAAAAATAATGTATACCCCTGTAAACCCCAGTTTTATTATATAAAAGTGGGGTTTAAGGGGGTCAAAATTATATAGGTTTGTTTTCGTGATGAATGACAACTGAGCTGATTAAGCCCCAAGGTTATATAATTTTTTCATACTCAACTCAGCTGAGCATGAAATTTCCTCTGCTAATAAAGATGAAAATTCCAACAACAGTTGACATTTTCGTATTTATTAGCATTTTAGAAATTAATATTCAGCTATGTTTATCAAAAGAGAATTTGCAAATGTTAGTAATTTATTAGCTGGACAAATTTCATGCTCACCTGAGTTGAACATGAAAAACCTCAGTGCCAGACTACCAGAATGATTAAGATACTTAACCTTTCACTCTCTGGGCAATCTCAGCAGATGACAAATTGATAATATTTTATCATATTTAACTCCGAACTGTATTTCTCTGAAAAAGCACTTACCCAGCAGGCAAAGTGTTAAAGAAGATTACAGCGACAGATTATTGTCTAAGTTAATAATTTAACAGATGTCTGCCAATTTTTAGTTTTCGTTATATATATAATTAACATGTAGTATAAAATAGTATATGTCCATACCCAGATTTTCAGCATCATTACGAAAACGTACCTATTCAAATATACTGAAAATTTTATCATCATAAAATTGAAAATTTTCAGATAAAAAATTCTGATATTTTTCATATTAATATTCAAAATATAGATTGTAGGTACTCGTTAGAACCGACTCGACGAGGCGGTTCTAACGAGTACCCACAATCTATGTTTATGAGCAGAAATAAGAAAAATAATGTATACCCCTTTAAACCCCAGTTTTACTATATAAAAGTGGGGTTTAAGGGGGGTCAAAATTATATAGGCATGTTTTCGTGATGTTTTTTTTTTCAAGGACAAGAGGTGGATGGGCGTAAAGGAACACTTTCAGCCGATTTATAAACTTAAAATTACAAATGAGAACCATTAAACAATAACGGACCTTAGTGTATTTCAGATAAGTTAAAGCCGGGACCCACTGTACTCAGACCAGCATGCGTACCTACACAGTTTGAGTGAGGAAGTTGCTGTTCGTCCATTTAAGCTACTATAGTAATGATAATTCATATACAGTATATGTTCCAAATATTCTGGCACATTAATCCTGTCAGCCCGGCACTGAGACCAAAACAGATACCTGTACAAACAGTGTAGATCCTGATGAGACGGCTGGTAACGAGACGTCTCATCAGGTTCTACACTGTTTGGTACTCTGGTTTTGATTTTAGACTGAAACCCCTATTGGCAACAATGGATGTGCCCAAATTCAAAGACTGATGCATTCACTTCAGAAACTCAGAGAGCTCGCATGAAAAGGTGAACTCCTTTACAAACAACAATTAATCGTGAAATCTGAAAAAATAGGTGAAATGTCCAGGAAGAGCCACAATCACGACACATAATTATAGTCTATCAATAGCACCAATTACGAAAACGCGCCTATTTAAATATATAGACAATTTCACCTCCAAAAACTGAAAATTTTCAGATAAATAGAGGATATTCAAATGTTTGTCGTGAATATGACTTTTATTTCATCGAGTGAAGTGAAACGAGATGAAATAAAAGTCATATTCACGACAAACATTTGAATTTTCTTTTTATTATATACATCACTTTCGATAGAAGAGATGCAAATCATGCAAATCTTGACCATTAATGTAAATAAGATAAAAAAGTAGTTCCAGATCTTATATTTTTCACTGCTCAGAGGAGTGAAAATACAAGTTTTATATTTTCACTAGTGAAAATATAACTTTTTCGAAATATGCATTTTATTTCATTAATAATTCTCTATATTTCATTACTTTGTATATAATAAAAAAAACTCTGATATTTGTTTCATATTTCTGCTCAAAACATAGATTGTGGGTATTAGTTAGAACCGCCTTGGTGAGGCGGCTCTTACGGTTACCACAATCTATGTTTTTGAGCAGAAATAAGAAAATTAATGTAAACCCTAGTTTTACTATATAAAAATGGGGTTTAATGGGAATCGAAATTATATAGACATGATTTCATGATGCCAAGATAAAGAGCAAGTAAACCACGGATTAAAAATGTTTGAATAGTATTATGAAGGACCTGAAGAACTGTTTGCATAAATAATTGTCTTTTCTGTTCAGACATGATTTGTACAGATTACTGTGAACCCACACCACTTAATGCTAAGCACTCTGGGTAAAAGTTTTAGCAGACAACATATTGAAATATTTTCCCTATTTTTTTGCCCAAAAACAGGATTTGACTTTTCATGCAAATTGTCTCCATTGGATGGAAAGGCAAATCCTGTTTTCTGGGAAAAAGAGAAAAGTATCAACTTGTCGTCTGCTGAATCTGCCCACAGGGTGGTCAAGGTTAACTAGTTTTTGATGAAATTTTTTAATTTATCATCATTAGAAAATGTATCTCTAGACATGCATTACGAAAACACGCCTATTCAAATATACTGAACATTTTAACCACAAAAAAATGAAAATTTTCAGATAAAAATTCGTATATTTCTCATACTTCTCGTCAAAATATAGATTGTAGGTACTCGTTAGAACCGCCTCGGCAAGGCGGTTCTAACAAGTACCCACAATCTATGTTTCTAGGCAGAAATAAGAAAAATAATGTATACCCCAGGACAGTCTGTAAATCCCAGTTTTACTATATAAAAATGGGGTTTAAGGGGGCCAATGTTATATAGGCATGTTTTCGTGATGTCCGCCTAATGAAACCACAGATCAGCCTTCTGGTCTGAGTTGTCACTTGGTGCACCAGCTCGACATTAACTTTACAGTATTGATTGGGCAGTTAAACTTTTAACTCCAATCAAATCTTTACTTGGTGCATATGTCTGAAGTTACAGTCTCTAACTTGTTACATTACGAGAACATGCCAATTCAAATATATTGAAAATTTCACAATCAAAAAATGAAAAATTTTCAGATAAAAAATTCTGATATTTTTCATATTTTTTGCTCAAAACATAGATTGTGGGTACTCGTTAGAACTGCCTCGTCGAGGCGGTTCTAACGAGTACCACAATCTATGTTTTTGAGCAGATCTAAGAAAAATAATGTATACCCCGGTAAACCCCAGTTTTACTATATAAAAGTGCGGTTTAAGGTGGTCAGAATTTTATAGGTATGTTTTCGTGATGTTACAAAGAAAAAAAATTCATTTGAATAAAAAAAACTGAGAAATGTTAAAACAAAAAAAATCACGCGTGGACAAAATACATGCCACAAACCAACGTAAAGCAAACCAACCAGCTTCCTCTTCCCAAAGGAGATGATCACAATGCCAGTCAGGGCCCACCCTGAATACCAAATACAACAGTAAGAAAAACACACAGGACAATACAAAAAAAAGCTCCCATCACGAAAACACGCCTATATAATTTTGACCCCATTAAACCCCACTTTTATATAGTAAAACTGGGGTTTACAGGGGTATAATTATTTTTCTTATTTCTGCTCAAAAACATAAATTGTGGGTACTCGTTAGAACCGCCTCACCGAGGCGGTTCTAACGAGTACCCACAATCTATGTTTTGAGCAGAAATGTGAAAAATATCAGGGGTTTTTATCGGAAAATTTTCAGTTTTGGGAGGTGAAATTTTCTATATATTTGAATAGGCGTGTTTTCGTAATGACAGTGAGCAACCACAAGGCCCCAGAAAGAACAATATTATTACCCGTTGATATGTCTAGTAACTACTAGATCAGAGAGAACAATGCGAAACTCTTTTTCTTACGCCGCGTTTAGCGACTTGGTCTACATTGTTTGCTCGCGCCTATCCGCCCAAATACTTAGGGCAAATACGAAAATCGAAAGCAAAGCCCCTGATCTGACTTTGCAGGCACGTAAGATGATATGAACCTTCTCTGTCCTAGCATGCCTTGGTCTAAAGTCGCATTTTCGTGTGGCGGGGTCAAAGTGAACTTCCTCCCATTGCTACATCGTCTGAGATAATCAGAGGTTTCCTCAAATAGTAACAGCTGAGCCGGGCCACAGCATCTAATACAAGCTCGCATGTGCATCCGCGCAGTCTGGTCAGAGTCATTTCAGGGCAGTCTGTGGATAGTCAAGGCTCCAAAGCTTCTTCAGGCGGACTGCGAAGATGAGGCTGATCTGAGTCTTCGCTAAACGCATATGCATTCTTGTAGGAAAGCCTGTGGCCCGGCTCAATTGATTTACAACTGCCACGTTAACAAACCATCTTTTCCTCTGATACCCTGAACCTTTGCTTTGCTTAATTTAACCATAAGTAGACGGACTTTAACATGAATTTCATTTCAGTATACAGGGCTTTACACAGTCGAACTTCAATGGCTCGAACATCTTTCGGACCATAGAAAATCATTCGAGGAATGAGTAGTTTAAGCCACTGAGGATTTATCACGGTGCCAGATCAGTAAGCAAAAAGCAATAATTTACGAAGTTTTTTTGATTTTCTACACAATAATTGTATATTGGGTGTACTCTCTAGAATCGCCTCGTTGAAGCTATTCTAATGAGTACACACAACATACACTATCATGATAAAACAAGAACATTTCCCTCTTGAGCTATCGGAAGAATTTCGTAGGGACTCAAAAACGAGTTCGAATTAGCCATGGTAAACGAGCGCTCTGTGTTCGAGCTATTGAGGTTCGACTTAATTTGGTTGAAGATTTAAATAAAAGGTAAGCCTAATACACTAGGAGATAAAGAAAGTAATATGAGGCGCAATGTAAGAAAACGTACCTTCTCGCATGTGCGCCCAACGAAGACTCTGATCAGACTGCGCATCCACGCAGTCTGATCAGAGTCTTCGTTGTCCGCATGAAGATACTTTGCATCTTTGGCTATCCTTGTGAAAATCCTGATCAGACTGCGCAAATGTGCAGGTGGATCTGTATCTTCTTTATACGCACGTGTCTTCAAGGTACGTTTCTGGGCGATGCGGCTTATATCAAGGTTATCTACTTTTCGCCATGAAGAGTGACCGTGATTTAACACCACCTCTTCACGGTAGATGTGAATTGTAATAATACTTGAGAAATGCAAATATTGTCTCCGTTACTTGACTATCATGTCTTAATTTTGTTCAAGTTAGGATGGAAATTCACTTCAGTCTTGACCACTCTATGGGCAAATTCAGCAGACGTCAAATTTATGATTTTTTTTTTTTTTTTTTTTTTTTTTTCTGTTTTTTCCAGAAAATAGTCATTGTCATTTCAGACAATTTGTCCCCTAAATAGATAATTTGCATTAGCAGCTAATTTGCATAAAATATAAAAGGAATTTTTCTGGGAAAAATAATAAGAAAAAATTACATTTTATTTCAGAATGCCGTCCGCTGAAATTTATACCCAGCATGCTAAGCGTTTATATTAAATATATTACATATTATGTTGTCTCGAGTACTATCTATGTTATTTGAAGGCAAGTCCATAAATGCTTAGCTCCTCATTGTCAGAAAGGTCACAAACTGATTTCGATGAGGCATTTTTAACACTCACATGCTAAAAGGGACGTTATTTAACCGTGCACACCCAGATCTTATGTTCGTCCGCTGCGTCTGATCAGGGAAAATACTACAATAAAAGCTTACCAGAAAACCTTTAATTGGTAAAGGACGTGTCCAACATGTCCAAAGACCTGAGCTAGAAGGACCCACTAGGCATAAATGGGTCGAGTTTTTGGAAGTGTTGCACAACGTAAAAAAAATGTCGGCTTACATAGTTATTGAACACTATAAAATATTTATGCCGGCGAACAGCGAAGGTCGTGATCAGATTTAATGAGCACTATAAAATAATTATGCCGGTGAACAGCAAAGTCGTGATCAGACTGCGCGCAGGCGCAGGCTGATTTGGGCCTTTGCTATTCGCACATGGCATCAGAAAGCTTTACCCATTTTGTGCATGATGTTCTTTAAACGTCAGTATTGCAACTTCAATTATTGTTCCCCGTGGCGTAGAAAGGGTTAATTGCTGAGTTTAAAGCGTAACATGCAAGGTAAAAATTTCAGCAGACAAAATTTTGATGCATTAATATACTGATGTATCGTTACACCCCTAGTAAACAACCTTAGCTTTAGATTTTTTGTTAATGATATGAAGCGCCAGAGGTAAATGAAGTCTTAATATTGATAATATGCGAGTAAATCCCTGTTAAGTTAACTGACTGTGCAAATGAGCACATATTGTTTGTCCTCAATTGGGTATATGCTCGTCTTGCTTTTGTCTGGAAAGGGGTCTCAATCGTGTTTGGAAAGGGGTAGGGGTCCCGGGCTCCTGGCAGCACATTCCTACCCTTTTTGATAGTAAGTGCCATTCTCTTCCCTCACCCCCCTTACACACGCCCCCCCCCGCCCCCCTCCACACACACACACACACACACACGTGAGTCATAGTCACGGAACGCAGACCTACTCTATTTTCGACATCTTTCAGAAAGTCGTTTTTGCCTGGTGCTTTACATAGAAGACGCAAATTTGCTTCATGGTTTAATGCAAAACCATTTGTTATAAATACCTGTGCATGGAAATTATTATTCTATTCTGGGGTTTAAAAAAATCTTATATTTCATGTTTTTCTCGTAGTAAACTTGAATGCCAAATTATGCAGAAACTGATAGGGTAGATAAACTAGAGGTAGGTTTTCAACAAGTTCCACTTGTAAAAGTTTTCTGAAATTTTTGCAATATTGTCATGAAACATCAGTCATTAAAATAAAAAGGAAAAAGTATTTATTTAATTTTAATTTTCTATTTTTTAATGAAAAATCCAAAATATCACTTTACTATAGAAACTACAGTCAGACCAAGTTTTGACCGTAATTTTATTTTTAAGTAAATATTTGAGAATTAAACACAGAAACACTGTGGCAGATGCTGTTTCATTGTCAATCAGAACAAAATGTTTTGTTTAGAATAAGACGCCGATCAGAAATGTCTTTCCGAGTGATGTGATAAAAGCAAATGGGTTGAGTAATATTAAGGAGACTTGATATATTCGGTGCAACTTTTGCTGTGTTTTTTTTTTTTTTTTTTTTTTTTTTTTGGCATGGGAGATAACTTTTGTGACTTCCTATTTGCTACATGTGCAACAATTTCTTTATCAAAGGGGTCTAATCTAAAAGAAAAGAGTTTGAAAATTCTTTCCTTTTAGAGTAGACCACTTTTCAAAAGGGAAGCAAACCAATTTGACAGAGTTGAAAGTGCATCAGACCCTATCAATAAGAATATAAAATAGCACATCGCCGACAAAAGAACGAACAAACTCCTTTTCCCGTGGCGCGGCCATTTCTATTTAAAAGACAAAATATCCGTGAAAATGATTCCAAACAGCGAAGCCCGAGGTCAGTATCCGACTTCTGCTGTTCGCGTTTACCCTTAAAACTCTGCTCATTACGAAAACACGCCTATTCAAATATATACCAAAATTTCACCTCCAAAAACTGAAAGTTTTCAGTTAAAAACTCTGATATTTTTTCATATTTTTGCTCAAAACATAGATTGTGGGTACTCGTTAGAATCGCCTCGGCGAGGCGGTTCTATCGAGTACCCACAATCTATGTTTTTTAGCAGAAATAATAAAAATAATGTATACCCCTGTAAACCCCAGTTTTACTATATAAAAGTGGGGTTTAAGGGGGTCAAAATTATATAGGTATGTTTTCGTGATGAAAAATTTCAGCAGACGACATTTTGAAATATTTTTCTTATTTTCCAGAAAATGGGCATTGACATTTCTTCTTTTGGAAACAATTTGCCTGAATGGCAAAGCCTATTTTCCGGGAACAGTAAGAAAAATAATATCAATCTGTCGTCTGCTGAATATATATCCGCCCCGGAGAGTGATTAATGTTAACCCATTTTATACTCAGTGTCACTGAAAGTGGACACAACTCAGTTCAGACGCCGCTGGAAGTTTAATCTCATATAAAATGTCGAAATATATATGCAATAAACTTTATGTTCAAATAAATAAGAACATTGCATATACAAATGAATTAATATATACACAAATACATACATACAAATCAATATGGTTGCGCTGAAATTTTAAAGTTCGAACTTACTTATTATACGAGGGTCCTGCAAAGTTTTGTCACTCGGTTCAGATTACTTCAGTGCTACGTTTTATCAAACATATTTTTATTACAAACCTTCAAAGTATTCCTCCTTTACTGAAACACATTTTGTAACCTTTTTACCCAGTCGCGAAAAGCAGATAAATAGTCTTCTTTTGGTGTCTGTTGGAGACACTGATAAAGAGCTCTGCCAAGAGAACTTCTAGACATATACTTATTTCCAGAAAGCATTTTCTTAAGCCTTGCAAATAAAAAGAAGTCACAGGGACTCAGGTCAGGTGAATAAGGTGGATGGTTTAAAACGTTCACCTTTTCAGAAGCCAAAAAAAAGACTTAACAACCTCACACTTATGAGAGGAGGCGTTGTCATGTAAAAGGTGGACTCCTGATCATCCTTTGCTTGGTCGTTTCTTATTGTAAAATTCTTTCACTTTCTTCAGTACAGAATTCTTGTAGAATCGGCCAGTGACTGTATGGCCAGATGTACAAGGCACTTGAACGACTGGCCAACTTGAATTAAAGAAAATTGCGTACAACATCTTTTTCGAACTTATGGTTCTCTTGGCAATACATGGGCGTTTTTTATCTTTGCTTATTATCAGCCCTTCATTGTGGCTCAAACATGTGCACCCAGGTTTCATCACCTGTTGGCAAGTTAGAAATAACCCGACTATTACAGCCTTTGTATGTTTTCAAAAGTTCCCGGGCACATTTAAGGCGTTGGCTCTTTTGCTCCTCAGTGAGCAAATGAGGTACCCACCTAGCGCAAACCTTTATCAGGTCCAAACGCTTTTTCAGAATTGTTTGCACACTGCCTTCTGATATGCCAGTACAACTAGCTATAAAATTTTCCAGCTTTACAAGCTTTAACCCACCTAAAACTGTGCGCATTGAAATGGTTTGAGGTCCATATATACCACACAATTCATTAAATATCTGCTTTGAATCTATATTAAGCCTAATGCGGCATTTAATATAGCTACGAATTTCAGTCTTCTGGTCCATGTTCCAATGTAACAAGTAAATTTGTCAATGTATATGTGCATCTATTTCAATTTGAAATAACTCGGTCAGCTAGAAATCAATTTGCACGAAATGAACGGGTATCGTTAGCTATTCAACACACCATTCAAGTGCAGTGAAGCATTTTAAAATATACCCGGGATAAAACTAAGTAAGCCTATTAGTGACAGAACATTTTGCATGACCCGTATGGACGTCACTGGCTAGGAACATAAAAAAATGTTTTATGGCATATGCTCAAAATAAAGTCATGCACTCGACTTCGTACATGTAAGTTCGTCTGCTCCAATAAGTCGTGCACTTGAATCACAAAGTCGTTCCTCGTGGCCAGTCCATACGCAATATATATATAAGGTATACAGTACATGGAAATGTCCTAAATTTCATACACCAAAGTTTCTGTCAAAATGGCAATCGCAAACAGTGCATACCCGGCTCAGACTGAAGGAGCAGTCTAATCTGGATGTACATGTACACTGTTTGTCATTCCACTAAGTATTTTAAGAAACAACTCCATAAAAAGTAAAAATTCAGGCCAAAAAAGTATGGAAAAAGTGTTCGAAATTAAGGACATTTGCGTAATAACATTGCAATATAATTGCAATAAAATCCATTTTACATATCTCCATCCTGTCAAAATGATCCTCAGGACACATGCAAACACATGTATTAACCGTCGCGTCTGCACAGTTTGGTCAGAGGCATTTTGGTAGACACTATTTCTACAGTGTTAACTCTTTCATTGCCACAAGCCATAATAATAGGCGTTTGCAAGCAAAGTAGATCCAGATGAGATGGCTCATCATGAGCCATCTCATCAGGATCTCCGCTGTTTGGCATTCAGTCTTTTAGCCTCATATATAAACTTCTATCCAATCGATAGTTTGTTTACAAAACAAAGCAAACGACAGATGTCGTCTGAAATTTTGGCACCGAAAGACTTTTCTCAGTTTCCAAGAAAACCCACAAACACACTGCGTGGAACCACAGGCAGCTCCTGGACTTCGCTGTCCGCATTAAGCCCCGTAGAAGTATTTTCACGGCTGTCTATCAACATGTATTAATGAACCGATGGGTGTGGCTGCAAATGAGTGATAGAAATAAAAAATGTATAATTAAATAATACTTGAAAATTTATATGAGGGTCTCTGATGAGGCCCAGTCGGCCGAAACTAGGTAGTCTGGTTCAGTTTATGAGTGTTTACATTGCTCGTAAGGCTCATTCCTTTTAGAATTTATTTTAAAATGTTTAATTATGCTCCTGTAATAATTTATTGTGATTTCCTGAATTTCTTCCACTGTGACTGTTGGGCATCATCTTGGTTTATCTCGGCCCGGACCCTGCTGACGTCACTAACAACAGTACCTGGAGGAGCTAGGCCGCTATACCTGTTACGATACAAAAATAAAAGTATACCCAGCGGGCATATGACATTTATACAAAGTCGCATCAACGTCGATGTAACGGCATGACGTTTAAACAACGTCACATCAATGTCGATGTAACGGTATGACGTTTAAACAACGTCACATCAACGTCTATGTAACGGCACGACGTTTGAACAACGTCACATCAACGTCGATGTAACGGCATGATGTTTAAACTACGTCACATCAACGTCGATGCAACGTCATGACGTTGCATCGACAGTGATGCGACATTGTATAAACGTTATAACATATTATGTAACATATTATATTTACAATATTTGCCACAAATATTTAGGCACCTTAAATCCTTACTATATCTATCCTAAAGTAGCAAAAAAAATAAGCAAAGATATCTAGGAAATGCCACATTCACAGGTCCTACTTAAGAGACAATTTGCATGAAAAGTTACACCTTTTTTCTGGGGAAAAATAAGAAAAATGTCATGCGTTTGTCATCTGCCAAATTGGCCCAGAGTAAAAATTGATTTAACACAGACATTTCAGTAATAGGTCGATGCATGTCAATATTAGATATAGACACCCGGCTGACAAAACGTTTATACAACGTCGTCTTAACGTCGATGCAACGTCATGACGTTGCATCGACGTTGAGGCGACGTTGTATAGACGTCATGTATCTGCTAGGAAGTGACCTTACAACATTCTGCAGTTTTGAACGATGTATGCCTATAATCGTAATTTTTACATCGTCCAAATACATTTTGTTTATGAGCAACGCATAGTAGTATATCCTATCTTCTAAATTTCGTGGAGATTGATCATGAAATAGTTTTTACGGTCATTCACTCCCTTCCGCCGATTCAAGAAGGGCAGTTGTCAGTTTCTGGCGAAGGAATATGCACATGAACTAGTTAACCGCTTAGAGGACTAAGCCTGTCCAGAAAAGTGTGATCTGGTAAATTGACTGCGTACGACATGACCCTAATGGGTTGACTGGGTCGTAAAACCTCAAGTCAATCGATCAATCTTCTAAATTGGGAACACTTTGTATAAAAGTCACGTGATCTTGCTACGGAATTACTGATACACCAATATTCATAAAATTCTGGTGTTGCCATAGAAACAAAGCTCCATAGCAACAACTTTCATTCAAACTGCAGAAATAGTTAGCCATACTTATAAAGAAAGAATTTATATATTAATCAATATACTTAAGTTATGACAGTGTAAAGTCACATCGTTTCTTTCGTCTTGAAACTAAAGTTGGGAATGTATTATGATGTCATAAAGTTTGCAAACATTTTAATTTTAGGTTTTCTGACTTTACACCCTATAACAATTTAAAACACATATATTTGTAAGTCTTTATGATAGATCATTGATTTTTTCAGAAATGATTCTGTTTGGATTACTTTGTCTGAAAATATAGAAAGTTACAAATTATCAAAATTTGACGTGAGGTCCGTTTTGTCAGTCTGTAGACCATATGTGTCAGAAATGAAATTAAAGAAAATTACTGATTTTTTGAGTCATGTGCTAATTTCTGTTCTTTTTTGAATCTCTCTCGAGCTCTCATGTATTCGTCATCTTGCTGTTGCGCTTTAACCATTGCTGCTGTGTTTTTCTTTTTCCGGTGTCGCCTCTTTGGTCGGCAGCAGTCACAGAAGCGAGTCTTCCTGTGAGTGAATAAAAACTTTATCAGCGTTTCAAATGAGTTACAGATAACCCTCCTTATACCGACACTCGATACAACGATAAACTTTGTTATAATGACAACTGTCACGAAACCTTTGCTTTAGAGATAACAATTAGTCACAAATTATGCAATACTAGAAAGGAAAATATGTTTTGGATATTTGTTAGAATCGCCTCAGTGAGGCGATTCTAACAAATATCGAAAACAAATGTTCGATGAGGAAATAAGAACAGAACAGGACCTTTCTTACATATCAATCGGATCATAAAGTATTCTGTACAACAGCAAATTCATTATAATGGCAACGTCTTTGGGAACAAATGCTGTCGTTGTAACGAGGGTTCACTGTATATCAACTACATGTACATCAGCATCTATATCGTAATATAGTTGTGAACTCCAATGGTTCGAACATCTTTGGGACCATAGAAATGTCTTCTAGACATGGGTAGTTCGAGCCACTAAGGGCTAATCATAGCGGCAGATCAGGAGGCAAAAACCAATAATTGAGGGATTTCTTTTCGATCTTCATTTAATAACGGTATGCTGAGTATACTCATTAGAATCGCCTCGATGAGGTGATTCTAATGAATACACACATAATACATTTTCATGACAAAATAAGAAAAAAATCCCTAACATTACGAAAACACGCCTATTCAAATATATTGAAAATTTTACCACCAAAAAAATGATAGTTTTCAGATAAAAATTCTGATATTTGTCAGTTGAGTCTGTTCTAACGAGTACCCACAATCTATGTTTTGAGCAGAAATAAGTAAAATAATGTATACCCCTGAAAAACCCAGTTTTACTGTATAAAAGTGGGGTTTAAGGGGGTCAAAATTATATAGGTATGTTTTCCTGATGAATATTCATAAACATCTGTTCTCTTGAGCTACCGTTAGAACTTCTTAAGGATTCAAAAATAAGTTCAAATCAGCCACGGTAAACAAGCCATCGGTATTCGAGACAATGAAGTTTTATTGTATTTCTAATTGTTATAACTAGCTGTAGTGTACAATTTCCATCATCAAGGATATTAGAGAACATCTTACAAACCTAAATTTAAAAACGACCACTATCATAGTGTCTTACTGTAGTTTCAGACGCTGTGGTCTACCAAAACTATCATCAGTGAGAAAACTACAGACCGTAATGCAAAGTTAAAATAAATATTCCTAATGTACTCACTACCTGTATTTTGTACACCGACCATCATCAACGATATTGGACTAAAACTTACCAACCAATTTTACTAAAAGCCTACCATCAATGATTTCTCAGTGTAGCTTCAGTTGGTTTGTTATACAATCACTACCATCAATGAGACTACAATGCCAAATTAAAATAAATATTTACAATGAAGTCACTACCTATATGATACACTGACCATCATCAACGAGATATGACTACAACTTACCAACCAATGTTACAGAATGCCTACCATCAATGATTTCTCACTGTAGCTTCAGTCGCTTTGTTATACAACCACTATCATTAACAAGAAAACATTGATGCAAAGCATCAGTACGCCGGAAAACTAATCTGTCATGCATTACTTAGCTCCCTATAGATCGTAGTATAGTGAAAAAATGTTATAATTTATGAAAGATTGTAATTACATAAATTATCGCAATACTCAACGATGAAAACATTATAGACGTTATCAGAGCTATGTAAAAAAATCAACTATGATCGTCTGTTTTCTAGCCCGCAAACATAATTACATGTCGCCATCCATAGCCTAGGCCGAACATACTATATCCGAAATCATCTATGTAGCATTGACTGGTTTCCTCACCCTATAGCTCAATACTTTGCTTATAGAACACAGGAAACCAGTTAATATGTATGTTTCGTTCTTTTCTCCACTCCTAACGTTTTCCTTCGGCCCAAATCTTCCCATGCTTGAATATCAAATTAAACTGTGTTATTAAACCAGCTTATAATCCGTTCGATTTGAGAATGCATATTTCCAATAGTAAACAAAGAAGAATATCTTTTGTTTCTTCTTCGTAGTACGACGAAAAAAAACGAAATGAAAAAATTCAAACATTTACAAATATTGACAGCAGCAAAGCTCATTTCAGGTCGAATGGTCAAATTGGGGCTCCTACGGGAAAACTGCTCATTTCTCTTTTAAATGAGCAAAACCAACATTGCTACATTCATTCTACACAGTACTTTTCATTTTTTTCACTATGTTACCAATAGCACATTTCTCTGCTACAAAAGTGTGACTTTGAGTAACAATAAAAAAGTGGAGGTGAATAGTTATATATAACCCCACTAAGAACCCCATAAAACTGGAAGAAAATCGATGTTCTCCGAATGCATACACATTTTACAAAAACAACCTCAAACAGATACGCCGGGCTCCAGCCCGGCGAAAATAATATTACACTACAGATTGCAATGTGAAGTTAAAATAAGTATTCCCAATGAAGTCATTACCTGTATTTTGTACACTGATCATTATCAACAAGATCCGATACAACTTACCAAACAATGTAACAACAAAGCCTACCACCAATGATTTCTCAGTGTAGCTTCAGCCTTGTTCTACAATCACTATCATTAACAATATTACAATATAAATTGCAATTCGAAGTAAAAATAAGTATTCCCAATGAATTCATTACCTGTATTTTATAATAATAGTTCGTCTGTCATGACTGACAATGACCAATTTTAATCACACGCGAGAAATACTACTGTTTGTGTGTTCTAAGATGGCTGATTAAACCAATTCTAGCTCTAAACTGTGTGTTGCAGATGGAACAACAGAGGTCAGAGCAAGACAGCTCTGTTGGTGATGCCTTAGCTCTGGCTTTGCGCTGTGCACGTTTCTGCTCTGCTTCGCTGATTCGTTTTGCCTCATATTCATTAGCACCTGATGAGGCCTCGCCACTTTGCTCGGTCCTGTGCAATTTGTTCCCATGGCTGTGTTGGAATGTTGAAATCCTTGAGGGAGACTTTGAGAGTGTCTTTGTATCGCTTCTTCTGACCACCATGGGAGCGTTTGCCTATTTCTAGTTTTCCATAGAGGATTTTCTTTGGCAAACGTTCCTCATGCATCCTGGTAACATGAACTGTCAATCTTAACTGTGCCAGTTTCAGAAGAGTATGTACACTCTGCATCCCTGCCCTTTTCAGAACTTATGTGTCTGGAATCCTGTCTTGCCACTTAATCTTTAAAAGTTTTCTAAGGCAGCTTGTATGGAAGTGGTTCAGTCTTTTGGCATGCCGTTGGTAAACTGTCCACGTTTCGCATGCATACAATATTGTTGGCAGCACCACAGCTTTGTAGACTTGTCAAGCCTGATTTCACTTCGATCCTAAACACTACCATATAGTCGACCAAATGCTGCAGTAGCTTTGGCAATCCTGGCATTGACTTCATCATCAATGTACACGACTCTCCAAGGTAGGTGAACCTGTCTACCACTTGCAATCTTTGACATTTCACTATAATGGTGGGCTCCTTGTAAGGCTCGCCCGGTGCTGGTTGATAAACCACCTCGGTCTTTTTTATGCTGATTGGGAGGTCATAGTTATCACAGGGGTCAGATAATTGATCTACACCTTTTTGCATCTTCGCTTCTGTTGGCGCACCCTTTGCCATGTCATCAGCAAAGAGGGACTCGTCTAGCACCTCTGTCTGCACCTTGGACTTGGCTTGCAACCTTCTTAGGTTGAAAAGCTTCCCATCAAAGCGATACCTAATAGGTATACCATTGTCACCATCCTGGAAAGCAGCTGTGAGCATTGCAGAGAATAGCATGCTGAATAGAGCTGGGGCTAGTACACAGCCTTGCTTGACACCATTTGTCACAGGGAATTGATCAGAAAACACCATCGTTTTGGACCCGTGCAAGCATACCATCGTGGAACTGCCTCACCATTGCTATGAACTTGGTCGGACAGCCAAACTTTGCCATAATTTTCCAAAGACCCTCACAACTGACTGTATCAAATGCTTTGGTAAGGTCAACAAAGGTCATGTACAGGTCCATGTTCTGCTCCTGGCATTTCTCTTGAAGCTGCCTTGCTGTGAAAATCATGTCAATTGTTCCTCTGTCCTTTCCGAATCCACACTGGCTTTCTGGTAGAAGCCCTGACTGTTCAAGGTGTTAATTCAGTCGGTTAAGTAGAGCTCTTGCAAGGACCTTCCCAGCAATTGACAATAAAGAGATACCACGATGATTATCACACAATTGAGGATTCCCTTTCCGTTTAAATAGGTGGATAATTGACGCATCCTTGAATTCTTGAGGGAAGGTTTCTTTTTCATAATGTACAATAACTCTGTCATCTTCTTTGCAGCTGGAGTTCCTCCTGCTTTGTACATCTCAGCAGGTATTGCATCTGATCCTGGAGCCTTGCCAGATGACAGGTTTTATTGCTTTCACTGTTTCAGAGACGGTTGGGAACCCGTCAAGCAGCAGATTACATTCCACCTGTGGTAGTCTGTTGATAGCGTCATCATTGATAGATGATGGCCGATTAAGAACACTATCAAAGTGCTCAGCCCATCTTTTCAAGATAACCTCTTTGTCAGTCAGAAGACTAGTTCCATCTGCACTGAGAAGAGGAGTGGTCCATGAGCTCTGAGGACCATAAACTGTCTTTAGCACATCAAAGAACTTCTTCATATCCTTTCTATCTGCAAAGGACTAGATTTCATCAGCCTTACTGCTCAGCCCGGAGTCTTGCATATCTCTTAGCCTAGTTTGGACTGTCTTGCAGATATTTGAATATGCCTCCTTATTGGAAACTGAGCTGTTATCACTAAGGTGCCATGTGTTTTTCATGTTTCTCTTCAAAGATTTCTCCGTCATTCTCGTCAAACCAGTCTTAATGTTTAGAGATACTGGTCCTAGGGAATCCATTGCTGAAGAGTGGACGGTGTCTCTGAAGACTGTTCAGTTCTCATCTGGATCATCTGAAGTGAGTTCCATTGCATTTAATCGGCTGCAGATATCATGGATGAAGGCTTGCCTTTTGCTGTTTTGTTTCAGCTTAGAGACATCCAGTCTCTTTTGCATTTTCTTGCCTTGTCGCCGTGCAGGCTGAATGCGCAGGTTGAATTTGCTGACAACAAGCCTGTGATCTGTCCAGCAGTCTGCACCGCACATAGTCTTTGTCACTCTGACATCCTGTCTGTGCGTACTATGACATAATCAATAAGATTCAAGTGTTTGGAGCGAGGATGCATCCATGACGTCTTGTTGCGAGTTGGCAGACGAAAGACTGATAGTGATCAGCAGTTCATGCTCTGCAAACTTCTTCAAAAGGAGGAGGCCATTTCTGTTGAACTTTCCTATTCCTTCAGTCCCAATCACTTCTTCCCAGGTTTGGTGGTCTATGCCCACTCAAGCATTGAAGTCTCCCAGGAGGATGAGTTTGTCTGCCCGGGTGTAGCAGAAATCACAAGATCCAGATCATCATAGAACTTGTCTTTGACCTCATCTGGGTTGGTCATTGTGGGTACATAGGCACTTACAATAGTTGCATGCCTCTTACCAGATAAGGGAAGCTTCAGCGTCATCAGGCGGTCATTTATGCCTTTTGGAAATCCTGAGAGCTTGCTGAGAAGGTGTGATTTGATGGCGAAACCTACTGCTTTACGCCGCTCTTCTTTCTTGCGTCCACTCCAGACGAAAGTGTAGCCAGCACCAACTTCTTTTAATAGCCCTTCCTCTACAAGGCGAGTCTCACTCAGAGCTGCAATCTCGACTTTGTACCGATCAAGTTCTCTAACAACTAGAGCTGTTCTACGCTGTGGTCTGTCTGAGCCAGCACTGTCCATCAAGGTGCACACATTCCATGCGCCGATTTTCAAAGGTATCACCGTTATCTTCTTCTTTCTTGCTCGATCGCTAAATGGGATCCTCGCTGATTGCGGTTAACAATCCAAGGGTTTTGAAGCAGGCAACTGTGTATTTTATACACTAACTATCATCAATGAGATCAGATACAACTTACCAACCAGTGTTACGACAAAGCCTACCATCAAAGATTTCTCAGTGTAGCTTCAGTCGTCTTGTTCTACAATCAATATCATTTACAATATTACAATACAGATTGCAATGCGAAGTAAAAATACGTATTCCCAATGAAGTCATTACCTGCATTTTATACACTAACCATCATCAACGAGATCAGATACAACTTACCAACCAGTGTTACAACAAAGCCTACCATCAATGATATCTCAGTGTAGCTTCAGCCTTGTTCTACAATCACTATCATTAACAATATTACGTACAGATTGCAATGCCTAGTTAAAATAGATATTCCTACTGAGGTCACATATATATTTGTCTCATCATTCATTTTCTTTCTTCTGCTATTTTCCCTTTTAATCTTAATCGTAAATCGTAACTTACTTGCTAGTTAATACGTATTGACATGTAGTTCATCTATTCTGTGTACTGCTTATATGTTTTCTTCATCTGTCACAGCACCCGGGGAAAAGATAAATATAGGCCTAGCCTACATCCAATCCCTTGGCATTTATGTATATTTGTTTTTGTCAAATATATGTATTTATGTCTTAAAATTTGAATAAAAAAATATATCAACAACCTGAATCAAGTAATCTGAAAATTGGGCGTGGCATCTTAATTAATTCAGCATGACAAGGGTTAAAATAAATATTCCCAAAGAAGTCATTACCTGTATTTTGTACACTGACCATCATCAACGACATTGGACGATGAATTACCAACCAATGCTACAAAAGGACTAGCATCAACGACTTTCAGTGTAGCGTCAGTCGTTATGCTATACAATAACTGACAGCAACAAGATTACACTACAGGTTACAATGCGAAGTAAAAATAAATATTTCTAATGTAAACTCACTACCTGTATTGTGTACCCTGACCATCATCAACGATATTAGACTATGACTTACCAACCAATGTTGCAAAAAAGACTAGCATTATGGTGTCTCACTGTAGCTTCAGTCGCTGTGTTAAAAAATGTCTATCAGCAACAATATTACACTACACATTGCAATGCGAAATTAAAATAAATATTCTTATTAAACTCACAACCCGTATTGTATTCCATACACTGGCCATCGTCAACGATATTTGAATACAGCTTATAAACCAATGTTACAAAAAGACTAGTGTCTGTGATATCTCACTGTAGGTACAGACCCTGTTATACCATGACTACTATCAATGAAAGGGACCACTGGCAAAGAGTACAGACCCAGATCAGACGTCGAAGAACGCGGCGTCTGATCAGGATCTACACTGTTTGCATTAACTACAGGAATTTATATAAAAATGGTAATAATAAAAACTAACCAGACACCTTGCTATTGGAAATAGACAGACCCCAAAACTGTGACAGAAATCCACTCAGCGAAAATGGGTTAAATAACTATTTCCAGAGGTTCTTACGGTTCTTACTAGCTGTAGTTAGTGTACAATGTCTATCACCAATGATATCAACTACAACTAACCAATTAAAGTTACAAAAAGACTACCATCAAGATGCCTCACTGCACTTCGGATGTTATGTTATAAAAAGAACTATCATCAACAATATTTCACTACAGCTTAAACCTTAAAGCGCCACAACTACAGCAGACGACAATTTTGATATTTATTTTTTATTTTCAGAAGAAAAAAAGTCTTAACATTTTATGTGAATTGTCTGCCAAGCAGACATTCAAATGAAATATCAAGACTTGTTTTCTCTGGAAAATAAGAAAAAATGAAAATTTTAGATTGTCGTCAGCTACAAATTGTGCTTGGCGCTTTAAGGGTTAAAAATAACTATGGTCAAACTTCAATGGCTCGAACATCCGTTTGGGCCCATTTAAAATTTGTTCTATACATAGGTAGTTCTAGCCTGGTCAGGCGACAAATATGCATAATTTAGAGATGGCTTTTCGATCTTCTATAAAATAATGGTATGTTGAGTGTATTCGTTAGATTCGCATCGATGATGCGATTGAAATGAGTACACACAACATACATTTTCATGACAAAATAAGAAAAAAATCCCTAAAAAATCCCTTATTATTTTTTCTTGAGCTATCGGCAGAACTTCCTAGGAACTCAAAAACGAGTATGAAACAGCCATGGTAAACGAGCCATCGGTGTTCGAGTCATTGAAATTTTACTGTATTCCAATGGTTCTCACTTGTTGTAGTTAATGTACAACGTCTGTCACAACGATATAAAATAATGGTATGTTGAATGTACTCATAAGAATCGCCTCCATGAGGCGATTCTAATGAGTGCACACAATATAATTTTCATGATGATAGGAAATATTCATAAAATATCCCTTAATATTTGCTTTCTCGAGCTGTCGGAAAAAATGTCCTTGGGACTCAAAAACGAGTTCGAATTAGCCACAGTAAACGAGTCATCGGTGATTTAGTCATCGAGGTTTTACAACATCGCTACCAATGTTACAAAAAGACTATCGACTATCACCAACAATTTTAACCTACAGACTACAATGCATATAGATTTAGTGACTATCAATGATATTCACAGACATAAAAAAATTACAGTTATACAGGGTACTCAGCAAATTCTTGCATGCCTAATTTTATTTACATCTGAAGTATGTTATAAATGAGTCAGCACATGAGACCAGCAAGGCTCGGGCGGCGAGCTCGCGCATAAGCGCAGTCTCACAGCCTTTGCCGTTCGCAGACATACAAAAGAGTCCTTGAGGAAACTTCAGGAAAAAACAAAACTCACGGATGATGTCTGTAGTCCAAATAGGAGTCTGCTCAAGCGCATTTGAAGAACCACAAACTGAAAAAAGTCCTTTTTCGTGTGCCGGCTCAAATATTCACGGGCATATATTGTTTACTTACGGTTTGTGTTCGCTGGCAATAAGTTTCTTCATCTTACTCTGCTCACATGTATAACAACATCTGAGGACACAGAGAGTGCCAAGGAAAATACACAGCATAGCAACAACTAATGCGGCCCCAGCGACTAACGTTATAGCTCCCGTCGTGCAAAGAAAACACGTCGTTACCTCCTCGTACACAACAATTATGGGTTTCTCGGTGTACGTAACCGTTAGCGTCACTGTTGTCGACCGAGACGGTGTGCCTTTGTCGTTGACAAGAATAATGACGTAGAAGGTAGAATTGTAATCCATTTGAAACATCTTTGAAATAGTTACGTTTCCTGTCGTGTCAACAACAAAATACGTTTTCCCATAACCCTCAGCAAGTCCAAGAATGGTGTATTCCAACTCGGCGTTGACAGTGCTGTCTGCGTCATCGCAATTCAGGTGAGTTATTGATTCGGAAACCGTCTGGGAGTACAAGAGTTCAAGCGTGTCGAGTGATGGATTACAAACTGGATCATTATCATTGATGTCGAGGATAGTAATGTTGTAATCAGTGCTCGCCGAAACTCCGTTAGGATCTACGCATTGCAACGTCAGAAGAAACGTCTCAGGTAACGTCTTATCGTCATAGTCCCAGTCTTTAGCGAACGTGACCTCGGCTGTGGTCTGATTAATGGAGAAATAAGCTGAATAGGAGCCGAACAGGATTCGATATTTCAAAGAGGCTACATCCGTCGCACCGTCTGGATCATCACACAGGACAGATGGTGTTCCCACGACGACGCCAGTCTGAATACGAAAGCAAACCAGGGCCCAGTTGTTCAAAGCTAACGACATCGTTAGTTAACGATTCGTTAAAATTTACATCGAGTGATATGCAAATATGCTGAAATTTTTTGCTGAAAAAATGTGAGTTTGCAGTGCAAAAGCTACTCACATTTTTTCAGCAAAAAATATCAGAATATTGTCTACTGAATCCGCTTAAACAGTTAACGGAATGACCCTTAACGAGCTCGTTAAGCTAACGACGCTTTGAACAACTGGGCCCAGAGTTCTAGATACGGCACCATTTTTAACATAAACCGTTATTTGTTGTTATTTTTACACGAAAATATACGATGTGATACTCATTTGAAGCGCTGATAATAAAGGACTATATCATCTACATTATATGGGTGCGTCAAGAGCAAATGTGCCTTCGATCATGCGCAAAAATGCGCAAATTCAGATCATCTTGTGCATGCGCAAAAAAACAAAGAAAAAAACATCCGGGAATCTATCTCTCTATTTATATATCCTGTGGTATCCAAAAACTCTGTTAGCGGAGAGTAAAGGCCCTGATCAGATTGCGCGAATGCGCAGGCCGATCTGGGCCTTTGCTGTCCACATACGCCCAAAGACACGGTTTTTTTTTTATTTCGTGGCCGCAACCCATATATTTTTGTGGCTAAATACGAAAACACGTTTGGATAGCCCTCTTATCTACTGTTCTGAAAACGGCGGCATAAGACGGGGTGTATTGCATGTCATATGTCAGTGATATTTCAATCAGGAAGCACTATAAACGTGACCACTGAGCTCCCTCAACTCCCCCATCCCCACCCCCACACACACACCACCACCACCACCACCACCCCCCCCGCCCCCCCCCCCCCCTCCCACGCCTCCGGCCCGCCATATCCAAACACCATAGTAATTTTACTCAACGGGAATTGATACACTAATGGAAGGTAACTTTATCAATAATATTTTGACATATTTTGAAAAAGAATCTACTCTAAAAGCATAGACTCTCTACCAAAGGGGAAAATGCCTTCCTCTTTCTGAGTAGTACCTTTTTCCAGAAGAGTAAATTCTCTCCTTTAAGTGTGCTTTGAGATAAAAATTTTTATATATCTGAAGCAAAAAACTCTCTGCTGGACTGGTCTAACTCTTTCTGGTTTTTTCAGGATTTGTACAATATTTTGTTTTATAAAATATCCTGTGTATGCGTAGGTTTGAGCCTCGATATGAAGGTGGCTTTAAACAAAATGGACCCGTCCAAGTTTGACAATACTACGGTCGAACCTCAATGGCTCTATTATCTTTCAGACCATGGAAATTTGTTCAAGAAATGGAGTAGTTCGAGCCACTGAGGGTTAATCATAGCGCCAGGTTAGGCGCCAGATGGGAATAATATATAGATGTGTCTTTTCAATCGTCTATAAAATAATGGTATGTTGAGTGTACTCATTAGAATCGCCTCCATGAGGCGATTCTAATGAGTACACACAACATACAGTTTCATGATAAGATAGGAAATATTCTTAAACTATCCCTCAATATTTGTTTTCTTGAGTTGCCGGAATAATGTCCCAGGGACTCAAAAAACGAGTTCGAATTAGCCACAGTAAACGAGTCATCGGTGTTTGAGTCATCGAGGTTTTACTGTATATATAATACTGTTGAGCCGTAACGTCAGAAAACGTACCTTTGGACATGCTGACCAATCGTAGATTCCCTTGGCATATTTTGGCTAGCCAAGGATACAAACTTTCTTCATGCGGACAACGAAGAATCTGATTAAACTGATAAGACTTGACATCACGAAAACATGCCTATATAATTTTGACCCCCTTAAACCCCACTTTTATATAGTAAAACTGGGGTTAACAGGGGTATACATTATTTTCTTATTTCTGCTCAAAAACATATATTGTGGGTACTCGTTAGAACCACCTCGCCGAGGCGGTTCAAACGAGAACCCACAATCTATGTTTTGAGCAGAAATATGAAAAATATCAGAGATTTTTATCTGAAAATTTTCAGTTTTTGGAGGTGAAATTTTCTATGTATTTGAATAGGTGTGTTTTCGTAATGGTCTTCGTTGGGCGCAAAGGTCAAAGGTTCTTTTTCTCACGTTGATGCTCAGATCACGTTACGTACTGCGCTTTCGTTGACAGAGACAGGATCCAGCGCTGAAGGCCAAAACGGAGCCTCGTTAGAATCTGCGACAATGATTGTGAGATTCCCATTAGGGCCCGTTGTACTATGGTACTCATCCTTAATGCTAACAATGTACTCAAATGACGTTGATGTCTCGTAATCTAGGGTAAAGCCTTCCTTGAGATACACTTCTCCGGCTTAAACAGACAAGAACATCGAATAAAAAAATATAATTAGAGCCGGGACACAGCATATCCTGCCAGATTGCATAAGCGCCCAGCGAAAACACAGAACAGCCTGCACATCCGCGCAGTCTGATCAAAGTCTTCGAAGGGAGCTCTGTGGATAACCAAGGCTCCAAATCGTCTTCAGGTGTGACGATATACTAATACGCATTGCAACGCTTAGCATGCTAGCAAAAATATCAGCAGACGACATTTTGAAATATTTTCTTATTTTTCCTACAAAATAGAATTTGGCATTTCATACAAATTGCCTCACAATATATTTTTTATTTTATTTCTCCTATACAATAGGATGTACGCTTTCTGAAGGGTCATCCAGCAATATTTTAGCTTTTAGGACATGTATGGTAAGGAGTTTAGGTCTCCCAATAATTAGGTTAACCCATTTATGCCTAGTGTCCCATAAAGGGACATTGGCAAACAGTATGGACCCAGATCAGACGCCACAGAACGCGGTGTCTGATCAGGGTCTACACTGTTTGCAATTAGGATGGGAATTGCCATAAAATATGGTAATAATAAACACCAGACACCCCTTCAGTTGTAAATGGACCTGTCTAAATAGTTCAGGCAAAAGAGTTTATTCGGTAGAAATGGGTAAACCCTTTCAGTCCTGCAGACCGAATCAGATACCTGTGCAAACAGTGTGGATCCAGATGGGACGGCTCGTAACGAGCCGTCTCATCTGGATCTACACTGCCATTCTGTTTTTGATTTTGGACTAAAGCCATTGTTTGCATCAAAGGAAATGTCCACATTCAAGGACAGAAGAGTCCAGTTCAGAAACACAAGGGATTAAAAGATTAATATTAAATAAGGTAGTTCACTTACTTGCGAGAATAATTTCGAACACGCCATCCGCATCTTGTTTTGAAACAATCACGAACTGGATAGGATCTGCATCATTATCTACGTAGTTGATTGTAAATACGAGTTGTCTGCCCTTTGTTGACTCGGGTAGTGTCAAAATATGGTCTAGGTTAGTGATAATTGGAGGTGTATTGACATCTGCATATAGAAGAGGAAAAAGTACATGCAATACAAAAATTCAGATATAGATTTATTTGAGAATATTATAAATAAAACAGGTATATTCTATGGTCGAAATAGTACTTGTGCGTCCATCCGTTCGTCAGCATAAATGGTCATAACTCTTTAACCGTTAGAAATGGTTGGATCATTTTTCGCACACTAATTGATTCCGACAAGAGCTAGTTAATGTGTTTGTCAAATGCCATTTTCCATTACCTGATGCTAAGATAAAAAATATTGAAATGGCTGTAGGCCTTCAACCATATGGAACATTTTGCTGAATTTGCAGCGTCAGAAGAAACGGCCAGACGACATGTCGTTTGTCACAATACTTGTTATGAGCAAACCTCATTGAAGACATAATGAGACTGACTGTAACGGTCGGCATGCAGGGTATAAATGTCAGCAGACGACATTTTGAAATATTTTCGAATCCGTAGTGCATGCGTGGGTGGGTGGGCGGCTAGGTGGCATTACGAAAACACGCCTATTCAAATCTATAGAACATTTCACCTCCTAAAACTGAAAATTTTCCGATAAAAAAAAAAAAAACTCTGATATTTTTCATATTTCTGCTGAAAGAAATAGATTGTAGGTACCCGTTAGAACCGCCTGTTTTTAGCAGAAATAAGAAAAATAATGTATACCCCTGTAAACTATGGCGTGATATACGTTGCAATATTGTATCTGATAATATATTTGTTCCATATTAAAAATATGTATTCTATATTAAGATATTTATTGCCAATAAAATATATTTATTCACAATAAAACATTTATTTGCGATATAAAACTATATATTTCTTTGCTACATGAATATTTATTGCCAATAGAAATATATTTATTTACGATAAAATATTCATTGGCAATAAAAATATATTTATTCACAATAAAAATATTTATGTGCGATGTATATATATTTTTTGCAAACTAAATATGCATTGATGCAATATTTTATGTGGACAATAAAAAATCACAATATATAGAATATATATTTATTTGCCAAAAAAAAAATGAATTATTGACAATTTTTACAAAAAAGTAATATTCATTGTAAGTTAAAAAAAATATATATATTGGGTAAAATTAGCATTGTGGGATATGATGTACAGTAGCCTTGTAACAGATAATTTCATTGGCTCGACAAATTTCCGGTGGTTTGATCCTTGGTCAACTCGCTGCTTAGATTTTCGCACCTTAGACTTTCGTCCTTAGATGCCCCCATGTTTGCCGGTTACCTAGAATGTTAGAGACTTTGTTGCAGTTTTGTTACCACTTCTATGAGAACTTTAGCGCTAGTTTCCCAGTCTGCATGAAAACATTAGGACCGCTGAACACGTATGGACTAATGGTCAATGATCAGCCCCCAAGATCTGGACTATATATTCAAGTATATAATGTTTTTAGGTTTAAAAAAATCATATGGACCGTTATTCCGCGCGGATTACAAGTCACACCCAAAACAAAGAAACTGCAACACACAAGAGAAATATTGATTTGACTTGTGTCTGGGGGTGCGATGTGACCAAGAATCAAAAGGTGCGAATTGACTATGGTCGAAACGGCCAAGGATCGAGTTGACCATAAACTGCGAACCAAAACAATATGGCAGCGCTCTGTGTAATCAATAGAGGCTGCCATTATTAGGTTTCACAGAGCCAATGAAATTCGCTGATACAAAACCATGTCATATCCCACAATGCTAATTTTACCCAACATATTTTTTTAGCACATTGCAGATAAATATTTTTTATTGTGGCACAACAGAATATTGAGTCAATAAATATGTATCACTTTTATTAATATTTTATATTTTGAATAATTATATTTTTATTGCCAATATATATTTTTTGTTGCGGATGAATATACTTATAGAACAAATATTTTTATTATGAAAAAAATATAATTTTATTGCCAACAAATAAATTTAATTGCAAATAAATAAATTTTATTGCCAATGAATATTTATTTTGCAGATAAATATTTTTTATTGCCAATAAATAAGATTTATTGCCAATAAATATATTTTATTGCCAATAAATATCTATTTTGCATATAAATAAATTTTTATTGGGCATAAAGATCTTAATATAGAATACATATTTGAATATGGAACAAATATATTACCAGGTACAATATTGCAACGTATATCACGCCATAGTAAACCCTAGTTTTAGTATATACAAGTGGGGTTAAGGGGGTCAAAATTATATAGGTATGTTTTCGTGATGGTATTTTTGCGTGCGTGCGTACATGCGTGTGTGTATGTTAGAAGTTCAAGACCTAACAAAATACAGAACAATCCCGGCAGGCACATGACGCACATTAAACGTCGCCTCAACGTCGATGCAACGTCATGACGTTGCATCGACGTTGAGGCGACGTTATATTTACGTCATGTGCCCGCTGGGATACGTACCTGTTATAGTTATCTCAAGCTCTAACGACTTAGTATTACGAGCGTCTGAAGCATCAAAACGTAAGGTATAGAAACTTGTCTGGATGTCAAGAAGATCTTGCGTGGCTTCCACGTGATCTGTAACGTCATGAATGTAAAATCTCTCGAATGTGGTCAACATAAAAAGAATTTAATATCGAATACCACATAATTACATAGATCAAATAAGCATATCTTTGTAATGCTGAAGGTTGTTGAACATCCAAACAACAGTGTCCTAGTAATTTCAGGATAAAGATATTATGATAATATTGTAAACACTATATATCATTTTAATGGATTCAGAGAAGTGAATATTTTTTTAAATAAACTGTTACAAGAAAGCTATGAAAATCCTCTATCATGCCGTTTCAGCAGAAAACAACCTAATAAATGTAAATAATATACAGTCGACTCTCGTTATCTCGAATTCCAAGGGACTCTGAAATATTTCGAGATATCCGTTGCTCGACATATCAGATCTGCAGAATTTAGGAAAAATTAGGAGCAATTTCTCCTCTTTTCCACAATATTTTGTAACCTGCTGTTAGATGTTCATGTTAAAACAGGGGCCAGATTTTTACTTTGAGGTAAGCAGTTATTCGAGGTAAGCGAGGTCGAAATAACGAGAGTTGACTGTATACCTAAAAATCCGAAGCTGCCATTGCTGTAGATTCTACCCAACAATGGAACAGAAATCAGTCCCAGATTCACTAAGAGGCCGAGAGACAATATTGAGCACATTTAAAGTAATTCAGTGCATCACATGAATCTGTGAAATGGCAGCGAGGTTTAAAATCACCGTCAGATGATATGATTAAAATACTTTCGACAACAATTATTTAAACTTTTAAGACGACAAATAATCTTCATTCTATTTAAATAAAAGAGATAGTTTTTATTACTGGCTGTTCTAAGACGGTGGTTCTGAGATTTTTTTTTTTTTTTTTTTTGCTTTTTTTTGTGTTTTGTTTTGTTTTTGTTTTTTTTTTTAAGTGGCTTTGTGGCTGCACGCTGAGAGGAGTTACTACAAAAACACGCCTATACAAATATAATATACGGAAAATTTCACATCCAAAAGCTGAAAATTTTCTGATAGAAAAATAAACTCTGATATTTTTCATATTTCTGCTCAAAACATAGACTGTGTGTACTCGTTAGAACCGCCTCGCCGAGTACCCACAATCTATGTTTTTGAGCAGAAATAAGAAAAATAATGTATACCCCTGTAAACCCCAGTTTTACTATATAAAAGTGGGGTTAAAGGGGTCAAAATTATATAGGCGTGTTTTCGTGATGGTTTTCGTGTTTTGTCCTATTCGTTGACTTATCATTGTGTTGAGTGTAAAAACTTTCCGTTCCTTTGTGACAGTTTTCAGCAGACAGTAATACAGTAATGAGTGTTCGCGAACGGTAATTAAAGCTGTCTTTTGGCGCAACCAAACTGTCGGCATTAGCGAAAAAAGTTCATGTATGCCTCTTTGCAACAAAAAAAAGAAAAAAAATGAAAATGTTCACTGCGTTGATATAAAATTGATAATAATTGTTATACATGTATTTACTCGACATAAGTACAAGTCCTGTCAATAAAACTAATGGCTGCTCTATAATTTCAGGTTACATGAGACGCGTTTACGGTAAACATTGTGAAGATGCCAAACATTTTGCGTAAAGTGTTTCGTACATGTTCAAAATGCATACCCAGACGTGATGTTAAATCGGATAAATTACATATATATAAATAATTATCGATCTTACGTTGGTCATCATTTCTGTGCACCAGAAGACAGCTCAGCATATAGTCGCGGACACTCGCTACCGTCCGCCAAAAACTATCACACGTAAACAGAATCGAATGTTTGCAGTTCGCGAGTAGTCTGCTGTACTAAACGCAACCAAGGACAGTGCGTCATTACGAAAACAAGCCTATTCAAATATATTGAGAATTTTACCGCCAAAAAATGAAAAATTTCAGATAAAAAATTCTGATATTTTTCATATTTCAGCTCAAAACATAGATTGTTGGTACTCGTTAGAACCACAATCTATGTTTTTGACCAGAAATAAGAAAAATAATGTATACCCCTGTAAACCCCAGTTTTACTATATAAACGTGGGGTTTAAGGGGGTCAAAATTATATAGGCATGTTTTCATGATGTGGTCTTGTGTAATGGCAATAATATGAAATGGTTAACCCATTGTAGTCGGGAAACCCGTAGAAGGGAAAGTGGCAAACAGTGGAGACCCAGATCAGACACCGCAGAACGCGGCATCTGATCAGGGTCTCCACTGTTTGCAAATAGTTAGCCATTTTTCTCCAGGAATATGAACATCTCATAGCCGGACGTATCTAAAATTGAAATTGGATTCTTCCAATATATAGTGTGGGAGAATCTATTCAGTAGACA
>OZ024828.1:68189831-68193478 GCA_964016985.1 Anodontia alba | reverse complement strand
GGCACAACATTCATGATTTGTCTGTATCTATTAAGTTTTCAAGATGCCTGTAAAACGGTAAGTAATAAGCTTAGAGCTGAAAGATAAGGTTGGCTGAGTTGAGGTTTAACGGCACTGTATACAATGTTTCAGTGATACCAAGCAGTTGACAGAAGGAGAATTCAGAAGAAATGCACCAAAACATATGCTGTGGGTACTCATCAGTTGCCTCAATGAGTAAATTCTAATGAGTATGGTACCCACAATCTAATTTGCTACAAGATATAAAAAGTCCTAACATATTCATAGCACTAGTTAAGGCACTTCAATCCAAAAGTATTGATATTTTTCTTATTTCTCCACAAAAACATACCTTGTGGGTACTCATTAGAAGTGCCTCAGCGAGGCACTTCTATTGAGTACCCACAACGTATGTTTTTGTGGAGAAATAAGAAAAATATTTACCGGATACCCTCCCTTATCTAGACCTATGCATATTGCAACAATTATGACCTTACAAGCATGTGGATGCATAAAGTTAGGCAGTAACAAAAATCAAGATCAGCCTGTGCATCTGCAGTATGGACAATTCTTTAATGCTCTCATTTACATTCTACATATCTGGCAGAACTAATACAGGAAGCACCGGCCTCGGTGGCTCAGTTGGATGCACCGTCTGACTGGAGACCAGGAGGTCGCGGGTTCAATCCCCGCCGAGGTCGGCGACATTCTTTCGTGGAGATCGATCATGAAATATTTTCTACCGTCATTCTCTCCCTTCTGCTGATTCAAACAGGGCAGTTATTAGTTTCTGGTGAAAGAATGTACACAATACTGGTTAACCGCTTAGAGGACTAAGCCTGCCTAGTAAACGTGCGGTTAGGTAAACTGACCACGCTCGACATGACCCCACTGGGTTGACTGGGCCGTAAAACCTCAACACAAGCAATAATATATGAAGCATTTAGACCTTGATCGATCTGCATACTGAAGCTTTAGAAGATCTTTGTTGGCTGTTCATGCAAAGTTGTACCTTTTCACATGCAAATTCTCCTATTTGGGTTGTGCCACGTGAAAACATCTTCGAGCTTATGGGAAAGTGAAGGCCTGAATCAGCCTGTGCATCTATTCAGTCTGATAAGGCCTTCACTGTCCGCTAACAGAATCATTGGATGCTACAGAATGTATGAACGGAGAGCAAAGGCCCGAATGATACCTTGCACATGCACAGGATGATCTGAATATGCGCATTTTACGCATGTTCGAAGGCACTTTTTCACTTGACACAGACCATTTTATCTTCTGTGTAAAATGACTCAATGAAGGGAGAAGGGGATTAAAGCTCTAGGTAAGGTATTTTGTTATTGATATTTGTCTCTGTGTGTGCGTATGTATGTGAGCGTGCGTGCATTCGTGTGCATGTATGTGTGCGTTTGCAACCCAAAAGTAGATATTGTCTTATTATTCCACAAAAATATGAATTGTGGGTATTCATTAAACTATTATACATTATATATGTATATGCATGTATATTTCTATGCAGAAATAAGAAAAACATTTATCTAGATTAGTCTTTTATATAGAGTTCTGGAGCTTATTCTGATGAAAAAATGATAATAAATAATACTTTTAATGCTTTTAATACTATTCATTTTCATAAGAAGTGGATTTCAAATTTAAAACATTTGTGGCATGTTCACAGGATTAGAAGTCTGCACCTTCTATTATGTATTCGATTTTGTAATTTTTTTTATTTGACATAGAAATTACAAATATTACCACACTGTGTGTGTCTAAACTGAGTATTCAGTGTGACCAATTTTACAATCCGCGATTTTCCGCCGAGTGGTTTGGAGTAAACCATTCCGAGTGAAAAAGTTTTACTCGAAGTTATGCGCTCGATATTCCGAGGACATTCAGCGGACCTCAGTGTACCCATGATATTCGGAGTGCTTGCGAGTATTTGCGAGTGGCGATAGATTATGCTGTACAGGTAAGTTTGACCACTCAGATCATTCTCTCAAACGACGATAATTAAACAAAAGTTGTTACAACTGCGAATACAATAAATACCCTCTAAACTAGTGCTGGCAGCAGCAGGATCAGACTGCAAAATGTGCCCACTTACATAAATAGTTCTGCTTCCGACGACCAACTCTGGGACTGATTTTTTTTATGTTTCAGCTGCGAGTATCAAATAGCATATCTGAACAACAGCTGGTAGCCCCAACGCGCAAGACCGGCGACGTATTTGGCCCAAAGTATCGGATGATTTCTAATCGCCCCGTTTTAGTTTTGGATTAAGGGTGGTGGTCGCCCGAGTCTTCCTATATTCGTTTTCATGTGACTAGCTTATCCAGGTTGGCCCGTTTTTCTCGTGTCACTTTGCACGTGCTGCGGCTACCAAAAAATAGTTTGAACCCCCGAAACACTGCTGAAAATTCTAGAGATATCGACCTAACTGTTTTAGTATTTTACACTGAAAATAATGCTGAACATTTCATGTGAATCCAGCAGATGATTCACATGTAACGTCACGCTTAATTTACAAAAAAAAAAAAAAAAATGAACAGAAACGGACACGCTGGAATGTATCTACACTGCTCGGATCGAGGCCTGGACGGTTGATGATTGGACCAGGGTTAGGACTACCCATTCAAATCACCACTTAATGATGACGGTGACTTATGTCTCTTTCAACAACAACAACAAAAAAAAATATTTGTCATATTGAGATGATAGAACGCGGCGTCTGGTCAGGGTATTCACTGTTTGCCATTTTTCTCTAGGAATATCTAAACCTCATAGCCGGATGTACCTAAAATGGACGAGCTAGAAGCTTACAAGTTTTGCAAACTCTCTCTCTCTCTCTCTCTCTCTCTCTCTCTCTCTCTCTCTCTCTCTCTCTCTCTCTCTCTCTTTCTCTCTCTCTCTCTCTCTCTCTGGAAAGCTCTTTCTTTTTACCCTCATGCAAATATGACGAGTCTCCTTTCGAGCTAGAAGTTGTTTGCACTGACTTTATTGGAAAAATGATATCGCACCGGCGGGAATCGAACATGATTCGATCCCGACTTATCATGAAATACATGTATTTGCTACGGTCATTCGCTCCTTCCACTGCTTCAAGATTGGCAGTTACAAGTTTCTGGCGGAAGGGGGTTCGGTGTATTGGTTAACTGCTTATTGTATAAGCATGCCCCCTCCCCACCAACCCCCCTTCTTTACTGGCGCGATTCATAAAAAAAAAATGCTGTTCCCAATCTCCGACTCGTTAAAGCAATTGCAGTTAACTCCCTTTTGATAGTCAGTTGCAGTTAGCTCCCTTAAAAGAATAAACCAACTGCAGTGTGAGGACGTTACCCCGCATTTATCAGGGTACAAATGAATATTAGGTTATGTTATTCACTTACAGTATATACATTAATAACATTATCTTTATTGGTTAATAGAGCAATCTTCAAAACTTTCGTTTCCATTTAAAGTGTTCTGTTTTTGTGTCTTCAACATTTATGCAAAACCAAGACCGTAATTTATTAAACCAGTAAAAGAGACGCATGTATAAACATAGCATCGGCGGGAAAGAATCTTCAAAATGACATTTGTCCATAATATTATCATATGCCCTCGCGGACATTCTAAGCAGAGTCTTCCTGGTTAGAAACTAATAC